>MNCI01036612.1:56576-76002 GCA_015680685.1 Gnetum montanum | reverse complement strand
TATGTGATGGGATGTTGCCCTGAGCATGTATTAAAAGCTTATCTAAAGGCTAGATCTTGTGGAGCTCCAAAGAAATGTCCTTTTATGGCCTGGCTATCCGATGAATTTTCTTTTCTTACTAGAGGTTTGGATATAGAGTCCAATGTTTGGGGGCGATATCAAGATTGTTCTAAAGAAGAAGAAAAAGGAAAAGAGCCACCAAACTATGAAGAGTCTTCATGGGGATGGGGAGAAGCTTTTGTCTCTTGAGAGGAAAATGAAGGACTTAATGGAGAAGAACCGAAGAGCTCATCCCAAAAGGAAAATGAGAAAAGTGCCAAAGAGAAAGCTCCAGTAGATCAAGGTGAGAGCTCCACCAAGCTAGAGAACAACAAGACCACCTTCATCACATCAGAAATCTCCTATGAAATGGTGAGAGAGATGAGGATTCCCACTAGGGTAACCCTTACAATTCAGTTTCCATCCCAAGAATAGTCTATGGAGGACTTGATGATGTACAGTTTATTAATTTTCCTAGGAATGAGGTTTTTGTCCCATCACACCTTATGTTAAATGGAAATTTTCCTCAAAAAATATTTCCTTTGAATGTAAAAATTCAATGAAAATTTTAGGATGTTTTAGTTGTGAAATGAGATTGCACAAGTTTCTTTAAGATTTTAAGGGGGTAGAAATGTTGACACATTTGGCCATTTCATGGAATAGTAAGACTCATTTTAAATGTTATTGAAAGAATGGGAGAGTGTAATTGTGCTATTTCATACCATGAGATCTAAAGGAGACCATAATATTATTGGTGGAAATAATGATGCAGAACAAGGAATAAAGATTGCAAGAGATAATGTGGCAATAAAGAATGAATTAACAAGCAAGGAATTTTTCATTGTCAAAAATATGTTCAGGAATCAATCATTTGGGTACTGGCAAAAAAATGAAAGGAGGAAACTGGAGTTGAAAATTAAGAATTTAAAATCCTTGTTAACTATTGTTTAGTTCACGTTTGGCCATGCCTTGCAAAAATACTCTACCGGGAAGCGTCATTTTCAAAAAATAGTCAGCGAGGCACTAGAAGTATTCTTCTCAACCTGAAAATATCAGGCACAACTGGATTATTATCAGAATCGTTTGTGAAATGGCTCCGAAATGGCTCTGATCAGCGTCAATGGTCTTGGTGGCAGCATAAACCACCCATCCAACATTCAAGGCATTCGTTTTTCCTTTTCTTCCTACTGTGAACGCAACCAACAGGTCTACTTCTTTGTCGCCACCAACGCCGATGTTGTTCAGGACATGAATTTCAAAGTGGACGCAGGGAGGCTCTAGCTAGGGATAGTACATACTAACACTCCTGCGATTCTTTGGATTCAAACCCCGGAATGGAAAAAATTGCCCAGAAGATCCGGCCCATTCACACTGAAACCCTCAAATCTAAACCTACGTTTTAATCCTTATTATTCTGTGTGCATTTGCAAAAATGATCACCTTCATCCCCCGTAAAGGTCTGGCTCTGATTACATTGCAAAATCCATGGGTTGAAAACAAAGGCTGCAAAAAAAAAAAAAAATTAGTTCCAACGACAAGCGCCTTTCTAGCTCATCCCTTTAACTTCCAATAATTTGTGTAGGTTATTTCCTCGCCAAAGGTTTTTTGTTTTCTTCCGAAGGACTCATTTTAAATTTTTAGGTGGTATGTCATTCACTCCTCCTGGAACCTACCTTCCAAAACAGCAGCCACACCCAATGCTGATGCCTTCAGTATCCCATACCAGTCCGATGAGTACGGTGACAAAGACATAGAGGCACATCAAGACAAGTGTCAGGAGATATTTTGGGCCGATGCTGGTAAACCGGAGTTGCAGTTTATCAAATAAAATTTTACAATAATCACAAATTAACCAAATTAACCAACATATATATACATATATATATAGATAAATATATACCCATAGTGTGAAGTACCCATAGTGTGAAGCCTTGGTTTAAAAATTTTCCTTTAATTATCCCAAGTCATAAATATTATTTACTACACATAAAAATATTTGCAATATTGATATTTAAAATATTTATTTGTAATATCACATTACAGTTAATATAAATATTAAAGTTAGCATAAAATTCTCCTAATTTTATGTATAACTTCCTAACTCCCTAACTACATAACTCCCTCCTAGCTTGTGGGGCAAGTAATCTTCTAATTGGTTGGCCAAGTTACTTGGGAGAGAAGTTAGGTGAGATATTTTGAATATGTAACTTCCCTACCTACCTTGGAACCCTATAAAAAGGCTTCAGGGGTCAAGGGGGAAAAAAAGGGAAGGAGGATCATCACTTGAAATCATCATCACTTGATATATCATCACACTTGGGGTCTCATACATCACACTTTGAAGGCTACTAGTTAGCACTTGGGCTTTCACTTGGAGACACTTTGAGTCTTGGGAGAAGAGCATTTTGTAAAGAAGAAAGTGTGAACGATTACTTATAAGATGGCTTGCTAGAATAAAGATTTCAGCCTCTTTGTCATGGTCCTGTGAGTTATGCATTTCATTTTTTGTTTTGTTTAAATTATTTAGCTAGTGGTTTAGATAGTATCATCCTTGGCAAGTAATTTTGGGATTTTTAGATTACTCTTATTGTTCTTGTTGCCAAATAGAAATTTCTATTAAAATTTTTCCATAGAAGCGCTTGTGTTTAAAAGCCTTAAGAGCATTTTAGTAGTAAATTTCATTATTGTGCAACGTGTGGGAACTTCTATTGGGATTTTTGTAAGAGAGCCTGTGTTTGTAGTCACGCCATTAAACAATTCAGTAGTCAAGAGGGTTCAGAAAATATTTGGTATTTTGATGGGACCAGAATAGCTTCTTTTTCTCTTTAAAGTGAATTCTTGTGGTATTTCAATCAGAAATTGTCAAGTCTTTTAAAGGTTCTATTTGAATGCAATCGTTGACATCTATTATCTAGTCAAAATGGAGTCTCGTACGTGGTATTTTATGCAATAATTTTTGGTAGCATAATAAGGTTGTCTTGAAGATATTGCTTGTTTGAGCCTTGGAACTTTGAAAAATTCATAGATATTGAATTTGGGATAGCTTTATTGCGAAGTGTTTACTCGTGTCATTTTACCTTGTTTAAATATTTGAGATGTGCACAAATCTACTTTCTTTTCTTTTCTACTTATTTCCATTGAATCTTGCTCTATTTCTAGTTTTCTTGTGGAACTATCTCTTTCTCTGGGGAAAATTAGGAGTAGATTGTGCAGTTGTGCTCAAATGTTTTTGCAAAATTTTATTTGTTACAAGTAGGTATTATAAGGACTGCGTAGACTAGGCAGTTGAACAAAATAGGAAATTTTCAACAACTCACAGTACTTGGCAAAGTTGGCTGAATCTCTTTAAAGTAAGTCATTTGTAGTTTACACGCAATGCAATCATTACATTTCTCACAACTGCATGCCACAACAACACACACACATACTCACACTAAATACTGAGTTTATTTGGAGGTATCTGGGCCTTGGTGTTGCCAGAGACCAGCAGGTACCTAAATCTTGTTCGAGGACACTCGTTGGCAGTCGCGTCCCAAATAATCGCCAGCACTACCTTATCTTGGGAAGGCCTTGGTTAGCTCAAATACAAGTGGTTTCTTCACCAATACACCAAGAAATTAACTTGCATTACGAGGGAGTTGAAATCATCATTCATGATGACAGTGTAGTTTCCTTTGTGGTCAAAAGTGTTGACATCAAGTAAGGGTCTAAAGTGGAGTCTCAAGAAGAAGCTCCTAATGTTATCCATAGCCACAAAGTCAAGAATCCTAAAAGAACAAAAGAAGAAAAAACCAATAATAATGGACCCATGGATGTACCATGGGAAGAACTCCCCTTCAACCTCATGAGTGAAGGAGATGGGGAATACAAAATTGTGCAAAGTAGACCATACACCTTTCCTAATCTATTAAAGATTAGGAATCACTTCTATAATCAATGAATCTTCTTGATTTGCTTATCATTGCACTTGTAACCATATAGCCTGTTTGTCTACAACCTTCCATAGAGAAGTTTACATGTTGTATGCATGGTTTTGTTTACCTTTGCTTTACTTTGTTTAAACCTGTATTGTGAAAATGGGTTAAGGTTTACACTCATTTAAAATTTTTCTTTTATGCCTTTTTATCCTAATGCTTAAACTGTTAAATATATGATAAAAATGATAAAACCTAAAAAATTATAAAAAAATTTCTTTTAAGATGTGGGGCCCACCATGGCCTAAAACTAGCAACATTGTATGGCCCACCATGGCCTAAAATTGGCAACCATAGTAGAGGCCCACTATGGCCTAAAATTGGCAACAATCACATGACCCACTATAGCCTTAAATTAGAAATGATCGTAGTGCCTACTATGGCCTAAAAATTGCAACAATTGCATAGCTGACTGTGGCCTAAACTTGGCAACAATCACATGGTCCACTATGGCCTAAAACTGGCAAAACATCCCATGTAGCCTGCCATGGCCTAAAACTAGCAAATCATTTATAGCCTTTACAATCTAGTTTATATTATGGTTGTTTTACATAACCAATATAGCTCAAGACATAAACACAATGTAAAAAATTATGCATATATGAAACATTAGACTTTTAAAACATATAAACCAAACTAAAACATAAAAACAATAATAATTATTATCTAATATCTACAATTTAATACCCATAAAAGTTCAAATAATAAAATTATCTCTCAAAACATAAATGACTAGCACTAGCTAATAAAAAAATAATAATATCATCAATAATTATAGCCAATGAGATAACTATGACAAATGACCATGGATGATACTAAGAGGATGCTAGAGGAGGTTGAGGAGCACTTCGACATTCTCCATTAGGGCCACTGGCATCATTTGGTACTTGTATCACAACAAGACATAAGTTAGCTAATAATCAAAAAAGTATGAAAACAAACTATAAATTAAAACAAAATACACTAAAACAAATGAAATAAACAAACTTAGAAGGGCTTGAGAGTAACATCCTCTAATGGAAGCTTTTGAAGACCAAGCTCGAAACAATGGAATATCTATTCCTTGGTAACGTGGGCCTAGTCCACCTCCCAAAGATTAATACTTGTCAAGATGTTGTTGTCATCAACTTCCGTCCATGTAGGTGGCTTTCATGAAAATGCCCTGGTAGACACATCTTGTGAAGTAGTAGTGACCTGAGGAGATGGAAATCCAACTATGGTTAGGGTGCCTTCAACTAGTTTGAAGACATCCTCCAGTTGAGTCCCATCACAAACAGCTTTGGCTTGCATCATTTAGTGAACTCATCCTTTAGTCACCTAGGGTAAGCCTTGATCTTAGCTTTATACTTATTTTTATGGTTCTTTTGTGCTTGGTCCTGCTCAAGATCCTAGGCATAGTAGTCCCTCCACTTCCTAGCCTTGTGTGCTAGCATGTTCATTTGTAGCTTTTGTTTAGCAACCTCTCTAGCAAGAGCAACATTGCAATGGATGACATTCCAATACCACATACATTCAATCTCTTTGGTTCATCAAGAACTCTAGTTAGGCACTTGGGTCTCCATGAATTACTTATGATCCTTGAGATACTTGTTAGCCTCATCCAACATCTTAGTCTTCTTTTCCAATGCAATAATGGATTCTCATAGGAACTCATTGGCATGTTGAATTTCCACAACATTTTAGCACATGAAAATGCACATTTAGTTGCACTTTAATATAACTTGTGTGATACATTCTCTACTTTTGATGGTGGGCTAGGTAAGGCATTAATATCAATGGGGTAGTTGGGATTCCATCTAAGCTTAGGCACTACAAAAATAACAAAACATGAGGAAAAAAAAGAAGTAACCAAATAGCCAAAGTATAAAAAATATTAAGATAACTAAAAAAATACAATCATGAAGCAAATTAAAAAATAAACTAAGCACTTATCCACATTAGGTGTAAATTGGTGCGATCAATCAATCATGTGTTTCGCTATCATCAACATGAACTCCCTCTTATCTGGGACATCAACCCATAGCTTCATCAACCCATAGCTTCATCAACCCATAATGCATGTGGGAATTTGTGGTGAGATTTTCATGAATCTTGAGCAGCTCACTATGTAGCCCAAAAACCAAGTGACTAGCCTAGTTGAAGCAAGCACCCTCCAATAGAACTTTCTTCATGGTCCATGCCTACTACACCGCCATGATCTTGCCCTATGATAATGGCTTAGGGAACCCCTAGGAGCAGAACAAGAGATATGCATCCTTAGCTCTATCAAACTTGAATTGGCTAGGAGATAATCCTTTGTGACCATGACAAGTAACTAGCCACTCCTCCACCTCATCCTAGTGCTGCACCTCTTTCCTCGTCTTAGTGTTAACCTTTAGGCTTTTATGAGTAATGTAAAAGAGGTCACTAAAGGTAAATTCATTGATGCCCAAGGTGATAAGCACAACATGCATATGGGTGATGAACTTCTTAACTCCTTGCTCAAAGAAGTTAATGATGTTTACCATCTCAGGAATAGGGAAAATGGGGCTAGGGGCCATGAATAGATCAAGAAAACTTGAATTGGAAATGTTTTCTTGAATGTTTTTGGGCACCCTCCTAGCCAACCACTACTATGTAAAATCCACCTTCCCATACTTGAGGACCAAAGTCTCCTTGGAGCATCTTGAAATAACAAGTGTGACAGTGGAGGAGGTGGCAACATCTATAATACAACAAAAAACCACTTTGTATAAGCATGAGCATGTAAAACCAAAAGTATAATAATGTATAAAAATAGTGAAAATAAATTTGTAGTCAAATGTATCCAAAAAAAATATTTAAACACTTATATCCTAGGTATCCTAAAACACACAACCATGAAAACATTTACATGAAGTCAAAGACAAGAATAAAAATACAACTCTTACCTCTCCTACTAGAAGAAGATTGTAATGGGCCTTTAGTAGGAATAAGAGAAATATTAGAATTATCCCACCAACCATGCACTCATCCATTGGCTAAGAAATGTTGGTAAGCTTTGGCATAATGAGTGGTGTACCTACTTGTCATTACTTAGTTTCTCAACCACCATAAGCCTCACTATGGAACTTTTGGTGAAAACTACCAATGTTGTTTGGGCTAAGGGCAAGAGTTGGTCCTACTTCATGAACCCCCTATCATCCACCCTATATCTAGAAGTACACCAAGCAGGAAAACCATTAATACCAAATAGCCTAGTAAATCCAATAGTTAATGTGGCCAAAAATAACAACTTAAAATCATGTTTACCCTTCCACATGGTAGACAATACTAGGAGGGTTCTGGAACAACATGTGGGCCTAGTGTCAAACTAGCAAGGTGTTGTTAGCATTCTCAAGTTGAACTTTGGCATGTCCCAAATATTGGAAAACTTACAAGTCCCCTTTATATGAGTGCTATCAAGCATCTCACCATCTATGCATATTTTATAATTATCTTCTATAAACTTGATGATCAAGTTAGATGATCGGGGAAGTAAAGTCTCAATAATGATGATAGCTCTATGAGTGGACAAGTATGATCATATCATCATACTAAAGTTCTACAAAAACAAGGCTAATAACTCCTACATCCTAGGTTTAAACCACAAGGAGCCATGCTCCAAGGCCCTGTGTGAAGGTGGGGTGTTAGGCCCTAGGGTGCGGATGCAACATAGCAAATGCACTAGCTCTATTACAACCATTATGGGCTTGAGGAAGGCCTTGCATAACAACCACAATTGTTACAACCATAAGTAGTTGTAGAAAAATATAACTAAAATTCAAATAGCAAAAATTACAATAACTTTGATGTCAACATTGCCATTCGAAGATAAGCAATGAAAGCATAATTTCAACACTTAGACTCAAAACCAAAACTATGTCCAACTAGGTGGCTTGATAACAACTAATGGTAATTTGCATGCTGAGATATGCCTAAAAGTGTAAAAATCATTTTGTGTAGAAATAAAAAAATTATGAAAAATAGCTTATACCTACTACAATATTCAAAGACCAATATAAATATGGCAAAATTTTGCTTAGCTTCCTAGTTTATGGTGAAATAGACATAGTAAAATATCTAGGAAGGCTAGTTAAAATTTGCTAAAATTTCAAAATGACTATTTAGGACCAAAAATATAACATGTGAAAGACTTTGAATCCACTTCAACACAACCATGAGAAGCCAACACCAACACCAATGCTCTTTGTATAAATAGGAAGGTGTGTAGGTTTCTTACCCAAAATTACAATTGTACATAATAGTTTACATCAAAGTAAGAGCTAAATTTTTTTTTGAATACTGGAAATTCTGTGGGCATCTAAATTCAATAGAATTGGATAACTATGTTGGTCTTCCAAGCTTAGAAAAAATTTGAAACATCAACCAAAGCCATTACAAAATTCAACAATTATAGAAAATAGCCACAGTAAACAAACCATTTAATATATTTAAATTTCTTTTACTTGGATGAAACAACTCCTAAACCTTTCTAAACATCCTAAGGCATTCCTAGAACCATTGGAGGCTGTCAAGAAAAAGTTTCTAAAGTGCCAACGCTGCCCATCTTTACAATGGTAAAATGCAACAACCAAAAAACAACAGTTTCACATTAGTTGACTAAAGAATTCATCAAAAATCAGCCACATAACCAAATTTAGTGATTCTACCATCATTGGAATAATTTAATAATAAGCTAAAAATATGTAGCTAGAAGACATGAAAATTTCTAGTTGAGTTTTCACAAAATGTTGCCAAAGTAACATGAACTTGGCCATAATAGCAAAAACCCATTTGGCATGAGTTTAGGAAAAAATTCAGCAAATCTTAATTACATAACCAAATTTGATGATTTCATAGCCATTATAATCCTTAAAAAAAATAATACAAACCCACATAGAAAAAAAAAGTTAATAATTTCTTTGAAGCAAATGAACATTAAAGTACCACATTAAAAATGGTAAAAATTGAAAATCCACTTTGCACTACCTTATGCAAAAATTCACAATGAGTTGACCGTAAATCAGAATTAGGTGGTTCAAAAATCACCTTGACTATTAAATGCATTACTACAATGACATGTCCTTAAAAATCAATAAATCTAAACCATTTAGAGAGGAAGCAAAATACAAAAATGGTGTTACTTTTTGATCCAAAACCCTCAAAAGTGCCTAGAAATAGTAGAAATAATTTTTCTATTTAATACATGCCAATCCAAAACTCAAGAAACATTGAAAACCCATAGAGATTACCTATATCTACTCTAAGAGATTTGAAAAAATTAGAAAGAATGAAGAAACAAACCAACATGATAAAAAATGCCTAGGATTCTAATAAAAATTTTCAAGAAAATGCTAGAATGTGTGTACCTAGGTGTCATGGTTGTGGAGCTCTCAATGACAACAAGCCATGGTATACTAGAGAGTCCTTGTATAGGAGTGTCTACCTAATCTAGGGTTGGGTTATTTATAATGGCAACCATTCTCTTCAACATGGTGGTAGCAATTAGTAGAAATAACAAAATCCTTGAGCTTTGATGCCTCCTAAAGAAATTGCATTAGCCTATGATGTAGGAAAATATCAACTATGCTAGGGCTAAAGGTTGTATATGCTAGGGTAGGTGCAAAAATTTGATCCAAAGAACTGGAGCTTGAGAGTGGTAAGAAAAGAATGATTTATGTGAATTTTTTTTTAAAACCTACTACCAAACTTATGCATCACCTTGGAAAGCCATGGTTTTCCAAAACAGTCTCCCAAGTCTCCTTGAACTCAACGATCATAACTGGTAAGTGTGCCTATGCTGGGTAACTGGAAAAATAATGTATTAAAAAATTCAAATTCAAGGTGGGCACCACTAGATTCCTTAGAAGAAAGCTAATGGAAGTCCTAACACACTTGCATTTTTAATTTCCTAAGGTGACTACACTAAGTTCCAAGCATCTAGAAGCCTTGAAATGAATTTCAAAATCCAATTACTTCCTAATCAAAACCTCTAACCATCCATCCATTCCATGAAACATTATGCCCAAAATAGGAAACTAGGTGTTGACATTGATGGAAACTAGGGAACAAGGTAGGGAGAAATTCATTACAAAAGTCACCATTTGTGGTAACTACATTCACCAACAGCCTCACTATGCTAGCTAGTGTAGTCACCAATCAGAAGAGGCTTCCAAGCATTAATCAAAATTTGAATTAACTCCAGAATTTGAACTCCATACACCAAACCCTAATCAAGACCTCTAGTAGCTCCAGAATTGAATGAAACCTATCAAAATCTATTAAAATCCAATCTTGTTTCATGACTACATTGAGGATAGGTCTCAACTATGTTGGCTAGTGTACTTACTAGTATTTGAGTAAGAAATAAACATTGAATACCAAAATTAGCCTTTGAATTAACAAATTTTTGCATCAACTTCACTCTAGAACCTCTGATGACCTAGAAATAGCAAAAAACTAATCCAAAACTACTAAAATCCCATCTCAAACTATAGACTACACTAGGAGTGATCCTAATGACATTAGCTATCATACTCCTAACATAGTTAGACAAGGGTGGATTGACAAAAATGAATAAAAGAATCTAAATTACCATATTTTGACCTCTAAACTCCTCTGGGACCTTTGGTGACCTTCTATCAATGAACTGTGAAATAGAAACAAGTCAAATTCAACTTTTATTATGTAACAATTTTGGAAAGCCTTGTTACTACATTTACTAACATAGTATCAATATATTACACTTCCAAAACATCAAAAAGAAATTCCTACTTATTAAATCAACTTTTGGAAACATGAAACCAACCCCAAGACCTTGTCAAAGATCCTAGAGATCTTTAAACCTTTCAATCATAGTCAAAAGTGGCCAAAACCCATCTTTCATCATATGTCCACACTATGACTATGCTAGCCAACATATTATAGTGGTTTTTGACCATTACAACAACAAATTAACCATCAAAACTGACAACCTTAATCATAAAACCCTAGTTTTTGACAATGGTGACCTTGAAACTTGAAAACCTAGTTAATCAATTATATAATTACACCAAAATTTAAATTCCACCTTGTGACTCTGGTAGAGTCAGTCTAGACTATGTTGCCAATGTAGTCCTAGTGAAGTTATGGTTTGAGGTTGGTTCAACTAGTGATTTGACACTTAAAGCAAGCCAAAACCTAACTTGGAAACTTAGAACCCTATCTAGCCTTCTCAACTTGCAAATTCAGTTCATTTTGATCTTGAAAATGCTATATTGACTCCAACTATACTAAGGCTAGTTTGAGATACATTGGCTAGTGTAGTCACAATAGGCAACGATCATTTCAAAGTCTCAACAACCTCCAGAATCAACCAGCTTGAGTCAAAACCTTGGTTCGAAGCACTGGTAACTGTTGGAATCTAAGAACCATGTGAATTGATCATAGAAGTCCATCAGAAGATTAGATTTCATATGACTATGTTGAGGTATGTCTATGACTATTATAACTAGCATATTCCATGCTCCAAGGAGTTTTGACCATCACAATAACATAGAATAATTAAAAAATTATTCCTAGAAGTCTAGAACCTTGAAACCCTAGAAATGACAACTGTTTGATTTTACTCAATCATGGAAAACCAAATTTTTGATCTACCTATGCTAAGCCTATCCTCAACTATGATGGCTAGTGTAGTCATGAGGTGTAGATACAAAACCACATCTTTTAAAGTGTATTTTGATCCCTAGGTAGCTAGTTTTGCCCATCTAAGGCATTTCACTATCCTAGGAAGCTGACAGAACATTAGTAGTAATCCTAAAGTCTCCTAAAACCTTTTTTCTCATGAAAATGCATTGGGGATGGCCTATAGTATGCTAATTTGGGTAGTCCTAGTGTAGTCACCAATGTTAACATCATTTGTAGCTTCCAAAGGGCGAAAACAAAGTCCAAATTCATTAGTCTTCAATCCCAATATGTAGCACTGGCCATACTAACCATATGGACCCCAAAACTAGCCATGATGAACTTACAAAATTACCTACTACTACCAACTATGATAGTGCTTGGTGTAACTACACTAGCTAGCATAGTCACCAATAGGATCCAACATAGTCACATCAAAAGATGCTAGTTCTTCTTTCAAACATTTATGACATGACCCCAACATGGACTTGAACTCACCTAACAACCTTTTAGATCTCTACTATGACCTAATATATCCTAAAATTGTTAAAATCTAATCTTCTTTGACTAATGTTGACCTTATTTTATCACATTTATTTCACTCTAGCTAGTTTGACCTTTTTTCATGGTGTTTCAACTAATTTTGATCTTGTTATAAATTATTGACATTTACTACCACCAGTTAATCTCATTTAGCTTTTGCATAACTCTAGTTTCACTATATCTACCTTATTTTCCCTTTTTTGGCCTATGTTGATCCTTTTCTAGCCTTTGAATGATGTTAGGTGATGGGTTTTGACCATTCTTAACCATCATTTGACACCTTGTAATCATGATCCACTAAGGCCTAAAACTAGTAGCCTTATGACCTACTAAGGCCTAAAACTAGTAAAAGTGTAATCATGGTTGACCATGTTTGATTTTATGTTTCTTACTTTCATTTTTCTTCAACTTGTTTTGAACTAGTTTGATCTTTATTTGACCTTGCATGGCCTTTTTTTCATCTTAATTGTCTTTACCTACCTTTTATAACCTTGGTTGACTATGTTTGCATGTTGTTTGATGTTGAAATAACATGTGTTTATGTATTTTATAAGATATTTTATATCATTTTGACATTATTTACTCATTTTTACCTAGGTGTGACTTAATGTACTTATGGTTGATATGAAAGATTGGAGTATGAATAGCTAGAAGCAAATTAGTTTATCATTGAACCTACATGGGCCTCATGGTGATGTTGAATGATGTATTGACCTTAATTTCCTATATCTTGAGCTTAAGAGTCTTGTTGACCACATATCCTCGAATGAGAAACCTCTGTAATTTCCTAAAAACCTAATCAAGATCCTTCACCTAGAGGCTAGTGACATTACTGATGACTCTATAGTTGAGGTCCCTATCATGACACACACTAGTGAGGTGAAAACCCTAAATTTAAGATCATCATTAGAACCTCAATAAGCTCAGGACATTATCAAGGTCCTCCAAGATAATACTAAGACCTTTTCTTGGTCATATGAAGATATGCGAGGTCTTCATCTAGTTTTAGTCCAACATAACATCATACTCAATCCTAGCATTAGTCTATTTAAGCAAAAGTTCCACAAGATTAGACTTGATTTATCCTTGGTAGTTCATGATAAAATCACAAAACTATACCAAGTTGGTTTCATTAGAGTTGTCTAGTACATTGGATGAGTATCCAACATAGTGGTAGTCTATAAGAAAAATGGGACCATATGCATTTGCATAAATTTTTGAGACCTAAATAAGGTAACCATTAAGGATGATTTTATTTTTCCTAGTATTAACTAATTTATTGATACTATAGTTGGGCATGTCTTATTATCCTTCATGGATGGGTTCTCGGGGTGCAACCAAATCATAATTAATTCAAAACATCAACTTAGTATGACGTTCATAACCCCTTGGGGTACCTTTTGTTATACCATGATGCCCTTTGGCCTAAATAACATAAGAGCAACCTACCAAAGGGCTATGATATATATCTTTAGTGACTATATGCTAGGATTACTTAGGGATTATGTAGATGATATAGCCATTAAGTCTAAAATTCTCAATAACCATGCACATGACCTTGACCTAGTACTCAAACAATGCCACAAATTTGAGCTTAGGACTAATCTTATGAAGAGAATTTTTGGAGTTCAAACTAGTAAGATGCTTAGTATTGTAGTGTCCAAAGTAGGGACACATGTTGATCTTGATAAGGTTAAAGTCATATCCAACTTGGCAACACTAAATGATTTTGATGTATATCTTTAGTGACTATATGCTAGGATTGCTCAGTGGTTATGTAGACGATATAGCCATTAAGTCCAAAATGCTCAATAACCAAGCACATGACCTTGACCTAGTACTCAAACAATGCTACAAATTAAAGCTTAGGACTAACCTTAAGAAGTGCATATTTGGTGTCAAAACTAGTAAGATGCTTGGCCTTGTAGTGTCCAAAGCAGGGATACATGTTGATCCTGATAAGGTTGAGGTCATATCCAACTTGTCAATACCAACTAACCTTAAGGAGATTTGGGAACTATGAGATAGACCAAAATTTATTTATAGGTTTATTGCTTAGCTTTTGGATAAGTTACAACCCATGCAACACTTTCCTAAGAAAGGAGTTTACTATGAGTGGATGGCTCAATGCTAAGAAGCCTTTGAAAACCTTAAGCAAGAGTTGGCATAACTACAGACTATCCATCCATCGTAAGAGGATAAACCTTTCTACATATGCCTTACTCTCTTTGACACGTTTATTGGCTCTCTACTCTATCAAAAATGAGACAATGGAATAGAGTTACTTGTATACTACTTAAGCCATGCATTAGTTGCTCATGAGACATGATATACTAAAGTGGAGAAGTACTATCTAGCCCTAGTCTTCTCACTAAAGAAGACATTACCTCTTTATAAGCCAAGTCAACTTCATTTGCAAGGATAATGTGCTTAGATCCATTATAGCAAATATCTACAAAACTACCTGGGTAGTTTGTTGGAAAGCCATAATAGCTAAGTTTAACCTTCATTATGTCTCTCAAGCCTCAATGAAAGCCCAAGCTATAGCCATACAACTTACTACTTCACTAGTAGAATACCATGTGGCAATTGATCTTGAATTTTTAGATGAACATGTTAACATTGTTAGTAATGTACTCGAGGCCTATGAGGTGTTCATGCACTTTGATGAAGCTTGATAGCCCATGGGGCTAGGGTTGCTTCCATCATAACATTTCCATCTGGTGAAATCCAACCCTTCACTTATCATTTCAAATTCTCATGTATCAATAATGTAGTGGAGTATGAAGTATTGATTAGAGAAATGATGGTAGATCATGATCTAGGAATCAAATGCTTAATGATCAAAGGTGATTCAAAACTTGTGGTCAACCAAGTAACCAAATTTTATTCATGTAAAGCCCAAAATTTGCAACCTTACTATGATCTAGATAAGAAACTAATATAAAAATT
Organism: Gnetum montanum; assembly: GCA_015680685.1. Lineage (NCBI taxonomy): Eukaryota > Viridiplantae > Streptophyta > Gnetopsida > Gnetales > Gnetaceae > Gnetum > Gnetum montanum. Next base: position 60,829 of record MNCI01036612.1, on the reverse strand, counting down.
CATGGATATCAATATCTAGCATGTACCCTGAATAGAGAACATGTAGTCGATGCCATTTCAACCTTAACTCTTAGTCTAATACCTAATTTATTTAGCAAATTTACTTTCTTAACAATGGATTGTGCTATTTGCATCACAGAAAACATAAAGGATACCTTTGTAGCATATTTTAGTACTACCCCTTCAAGAGAGTGGTATGATGATATCAAATTTTACCTTATGCATGGTGAATCTCCATAGGGCTTAACTACTTCTCAAAAGAGCACCATACATAAACAGTCAAAATAGTATGTTATAGTAGGTAATAACACACTATGTTGATGGCCTTACAATGGAATATTATTAGTGTGCTTGGCCAAAGCCAATACCCACATAGCCCTTGAGCAAGTTCATGAGGGTATATGTGGAGGACATATAGGACCTAGAGCCATGGTTGCTAAGATTAGGTTACTAGGCTATTATTGACCCTATATGGAAAATGACTACTTGTAGAAGGTTAAAACCTATGATACTTGTTAATGGCATAGCAACCTAATCCACATGCCATTGACTGAGTTACATAACACTCAAATAACTTGGCCATTTCAATGGTGGGGATTAGATATCATTGGACCTATAATGTCTAAGTCTTCCACAAGGCATAGTTTCATGATCATTGTAGCTAAATATTTCACAAATTGGGCTAAAGATATTCCCTTAAAAAAGACAACATTTTAACAAGTTTGTAGCTCTATACTAGACAACATAATAGCTCACTTTAGCATACCTATATGACCATAGTCACCAATAATGGACCACAGTTTAGTATCCAAGAAACAAAAAAAATTTATTATGACCTAGGCATTAAGAACTCCTTTTCATCACCGTACTACCCTCAATCCAATGGACAAGCTGCAACTAGTAACAAGGCCATCATAAACCTTCTAAAAATATGTTGAACAATAGAAAATGGAAGTGGCATGAGTGACTTGTCCATGCACTTTGGGCCTACTAAAAAATCTATTGAACTACAAATGGTGTAACCCCATATACTGTGGTTTATGGGTTATAAAGCTATTTTGTCTCTTGAATTGCAAGTCCCATTTCTTTAGGTAGCCTTATTAGGCCTTATCAATGATGAGTAGAATAAGGAGATGTGTACCATGGATTTGGACTCAGTGTAGGAGAAATGGATGCAAACAATTTCTCACAACAAGTGATACTAGGAGAAGCAAAAGCAAGAACATTGACATAGCTTGAACAAGTGAGAGATCAAGAAGGGAGGCATAGTCTTGAAGGCCATCTGTGAGCATATAGAAAAATTCTTAACCAACTAGAAAGGACATTTCTTAATCACCAAGGCCTATGGAAATGGAGCCTTCTAGATAGTAGACATGGATGGAAATGACTTGGCGAATCTAGTCAATTATTCATATCTAAAGGCTTATTATATCTAATACATCTTCTTGCCAAGAACCAATATTGACAACCATGACCATAATGACTAGCAACAAGCAAGCCAAAATTCTCTTTATTTACTGCTTTTTGTATAACAATTGAATTGAAAAAATTTGTAACATTTGTGATGGAAGATATAGATTCCTTTTTGGATGTGACCAATTGTAACATTTGGTGATGGCCTTGTAGTGGTGTTTTGTGTTCTTTGTCGATGTCTCTTAGGTTGATCCTCCAAACATTGACGAAGAAGGGCTAATGAAACACCACTAAGTAAGCACATGTAGTAGCCTATAACATTCACCACCTGAATTAAGGTACTATTTTATTGTAAATGTGAGATTAGGAGTCCATCAGCTACAATCGTGCATCTTTTAACTTTTTGGGGTTGGAAAATACCTCATAAGTTACTACTACTTCATCTTCCAAGTGGAAAAAGTGTTGTCATGTCTATATATGGGCTTGGGAAGGTTAAAAGTGCCTTGGGGACTCCCGAATCTATAATTTTCATGGGTTTTGTAGAGGTATAGCCTCAACTACATTGAAACCATCTACCCTTAGTGTAGATGGTATTGGATTTTCACTTTTGGCAACAACACCTAGCATAGTGATCAGAAAACCCAATCTAGCTACAAGATCAACACTGGTGTTATTAGAGTTTCCATTCTTCCAACAATGGCCAACATAGTCATGATAAATTCCCAGTGTTGACAACATGGCCAGTGTAGTCATGCCAATCTTTAGTACTTGTAGTTTTGGCCAGCATAGTCACCATGATTTTAGTAGAATTCAACAACAACCATCATAGTCACCAAGGCTAGTGTAGTCAAGGTGAAGACTAGCATAGTCACGAAAGTATGTTTACTATTTTTGGTAAATGGATGGGTTTTGGTGGCTTGGGTGTACCAAAACTTACTAGAAATGGTTAACTACATTGAAAATTATAGTCATTATGCTTGCAATCAATCTATTAGCAATCATGGAAGTAATTTGAAGCATTGAATTAGCAACCTAGATCCTATAAAACCTAAGCTTGTACATCATATTTAGGTTTCCAATTTTAAATATCAAAAGTAGTTAGTTCCAATAATTTTGTTAGCAAGTTCCAAAAATTTTTGTAGCCAAGTAATCAATAGCCTTTTTGCCACTTGAAACCTTGAATTCCTATTTGGTGTCTACATTGGGCATTGAAACTCTCAATGTACTTTCATTGGAACAAAAAGCTTGTAGCACTATTATCACCATCCACAAAAAAAGTTGCAGATTAAATAGAACTCTAGTTAGGAGTTTTAGGAGATTGAAACTAGGAAGTACTTGGATCATGGAGATCAATGGTAGAATACACCCTACCATATCCAACTAGCTTCAAGCTTTAGTTAGGCCAAATTATTGTGCTCTTAGCCCCCATCAATACTCTTTGAATTTTTCACATTCATCTTTATAAAGTTTTTATTTCATTTATAGTGCATATTTTATTTAAATTTTAATTTTTTTATACTTTTTTTTATTCAATTTTGTAATTTCATTTTCATTTTTATCTCTTTTTACAGTTCCCAAGTCCATGGACAATCGACAAGACTATATAGGGTATTTAGAACTCCCATTTTTGGAAGCACTTGAAGGTTTGAGGTTAAAATTGGCAACAAGCCTAAGATGTTTTGAGTCTTTCTAATGACTAAATTTTCCAAGAGCTATAGAACTAAATGAACAAGCCACAAAAACTAGTGACTATAATCCTAGAGTGTGGCAACCATCTCATGAAGCTGCTCCTTAGCAAAAATGACCATGCTTCTAAATGAGACATACATGATGTTGCCTAGATCAAATGCATCTAGCCATGCTATACACTTCAATTCCATAGTGTGTCACATGTGTCCTACTATTTCCTCCTCGTGCCTTATTTGCACTAGAAATAAAGAGTATTGTGACTGAAGGTGGTGGATGGTGGAAGCATGATTGGTGAAGAAATGTGGTACTGGTGGTAATGGGCAATGATGTTAGTTGTAGTTGAAGGAGGGTAGTAATGGTAGAAAGCTATAGTGCATGCCTACATGGCCTTGAAAAGGGCTAGGATGACCCCAAGTAGTATGGTGTGATCCTTGTAGAGTTGCACAACCTACAAAACTTATATATACATACACACACACACACAATAACTAGCCTTACTCTAACAGACCTTGAATGTTGGCCATGTTGTTATCTAGATGAGACCCAAGTTCTAAATAAGACAAGATTAACTTAAATCATGGTCACTAATCTTCTGGGAGGAAATTAACAATGACCTTTGAAACACCACAAAATTTTGCATGTTATAATAAATATTCATCATGTAACTTTCACCCATGAAACTCAAGCTAAAATTTCATTGTAAATGTGAAAATTGTAATCCACAATAGGAAATTTCACATACTTTATACTTTCGTGGATGAAAAATGTCTCATAAGTGGTCAAAGCCTCATTCTTGATGTGACAAAAGTCACCTAGTATTTATATTTGGGCTTGCGGGGGGCTACAAAGGGAGGGGTGGGGATTGGGTATGCATTTTCCTACATTGAACACACCTACAGGGGTCAATCTCACCTACTCCTAGTGTGCAAAGATGGGGTGTTTGAAAAATTTCTTCCCTTTAATGTGGAGACCAAATGCACAACTTGGTAACTTTCCCCCCTTAACCTAGACATTTTTTCCCTAATGTGAAAGTTTTCCCCTAGCCTAGAAACGTTTCCCCTAGCTTGGAAAGTTTTCCCCCAACCTAGAAACTTTTCCCTTAGCCTAGAAAGGTTTCTTCCCGCTTGGAAACATTTCCCCCAACCTACAAA
>MNCI01036612.1:16506-55841 GCA_015680685.1 Gnetum montanum | reverse complement strand
CCCCAACATAGAAAATTCAATTCCCAAGCGTAGAAGCCAAAAAAGTAGAAATTCATGACTTCATGTACTTTAACATTGACCAGTCACTTCAACAAGCATGGTGGAGATCTCAGTGTGGCCATGGGGGGAAGCACTTACTATGTATGGTAACCCCCAAAATTTTGGCATCCATCTCACCTAAAATTGCAAAATTTTTACATCAAATTTGAAGCCATTTCACAACCAATTTGTAGCCATTTTTGCAGTCAAATCATAGCCAATTTTCAGCCCCATTCATGGCCCAAAAATCCTATAAAAGCCAACCTTAAATACCATTTAGAGTTCCTAGAATTTTCAACAGTTTTTGACATACAAGCATTTTGGAAGTTCAAAAATTTTAATCAATTTACATACACACAATTCCACATGTGGGGCATTTTCATGAACTCAAGAGCTCTTGTAAGTTTCCATACTTACATTCTCTTGAATCCTAAAATGGAAGTAGTAAGGCCTTGAGGTTTGATGGATTTTTGGTGTTAAGACTAAACTTTTGGGATTCCAAATGCAGTGTGGAGTAAATTGGCATCTAAATATTCCACCTTTCTCACCCCTTAGCAATGATCCAATTGGAATATCCAAGGTTGTAATAGCAAAGGAAGGTTTGATGACATCAAGAGTGGCTTAGCACCCAAATCATGGAGCACATCACATCAGCTTCAACGGGCTTGAAACTCTTGCACAAGTGAACCCCATTTTTGTTGATCTAGGAATCATTTGTACACATTTCTCTAACTTATTCTTTTTCTTTTTTTAATAAATTTTTAAGTTTTAAGTTTTGTGTTCAAAAAGAAACTTATTATTTGTGCATTATTTGGATCCATTCATATTTCAATGTTTCATCTCATAAGTCCCTGGTTGATTTGCCAAACTGGCTAGGGTGCCTTAAACCCCATTTTGATCATAGAGGCCCTAGGGGTTCAAGGTTGGGGAACTAATTACACCAAGGATCCTTGATTTTTGTTCTAGAAATTGAGTTTTTCAATCTTAATAACCTTAATCAAGTAATATTCTAACATCACTAAAAGATGACTAATTGTTACTTGGAAAGGTGTATCCTTGTATTATCATTGTCTCTTGTAGTTGACGAATCTTGGTAAGGCATAATCAAATCTTCCTTAGTTTGTGATATCCATGAAAGGATATTGTTGATTGGTGGGATCTATCTTGAATATGATACACATTCATGACTCTCTTAAAGGATAAGTTCTCACTGATGTGGGTCATCTTGAACATGAGGCATATTTGGTGGTGGTCCATAATTCCTTTTGTATTGTGGATTCCTATTTTATCATTGGATCACAATTGACTCTTGCTTCTGCTTGGACTTTGGCTCATGATTTGCTTTGATACTAAATGACAAACATCCTATTTCTAGATGTCATGGAAAACATTAAATATACATTATATTGGACATTAAGTATAAGAAAATAACATAGAAAATGCCAAATATGTAAGACATTTGATATTAGGCATAAGGAAAATAATAGTGAAAATGTATATGGAAAAAGAAAAGAATGCTTTATTGATATGGAATAGTGTATCTAGATCATGCTATTTGTATTCAATGGGGTTTTCTTCATTTGGCATTTATCCCTTAGAGGTAATCTCACACTACCACCATGGTTAGGCCAACAACTAGTTAGAAGGGGTGGCTATTTATTTTTTTGTCTTGCTTCACCCAACACCTATTACTCACCTTTACCGGCTCCATAACATCATGTTGATACAACCTATAATGCATGGGTAGAAATATCTTAGCTTAAGTCCCCATTTGTTACCTCAAGATTCATGTCTATTATTACAACACATCCTTTTAGGTCTTAATTACAACTATCCTTTTTGGGTTTTGTTATGATAGTCATAAAACTTGTTATGAAGATAAACCATCTTTTTTATGTAGTGGCACCATTTGGAAATGGAAACATTATAGATATCTTTCTGAATTACTTCTCTAAATGTGGTTTTTATTTCAAATAATTTTTAGATCACCTACAGTAAGTCTTAAAACAATGTGTTGAAACAAACCTTAAGCTTAATTAATTAAAGAACTGCTTAATGATTCAAGAGGATATAGTTTTAAGGCATAAAATTTCAAGAAGAAAAGGAAATTGAGGTGAATCTTGAAAAAAAAAAAGTGATTTAAGAAATTACCTAAAGGTGTCAAATAGTTAAACATGTCCAATAATTTCTTGGTCATACTAATTATTATAGAAATTTCATTATGAAGTTCTCTATGATCACAAAATCACTCATCAAGTTAACAAAGAATAATGCATCATTGATTTGGTTAGAAGAATGTGAAAAGAATTTTAAACTTTTCAAATAAAAGTTAGTAGAGACTCCAATTCTTCTAATGTCAAACTAGCTAAATCATTTCACATAATGATAGATGCATCTAACTACATGTTAGAAGTATTACTTATGTAGCTTGATGATAAAAAACATCCATACTATATTCACTACACAAGTAGGAGTATCATAGGAGCATAGATTAACTACACCACTATAGAGGAAAAATTAATGGTAGTGGTGTACACTCTTAAGAAGTTCAAAGATTATGTGCTTGGCTATCCTATCTATGTCTACATTAACCATAGCACCATAAATTATCTAATGAATAATCTAGTAGTGAAACCTTACAACATACAATGAATTGTAATTTTACATGAATTTGAACATAAAATGATGGATAGAAGGAACATCAAGAATATATTTGTTAATTATTTATCTCAATTATAATTAGTAAAGACCTTGATGAAGAATCACTCTTAGATCAATTTCCATATAAGTTTCTATTTGTAAAAGCAGTATTGGTTTATTAAGCTCAATATAAAAATCATGGTTTGCAAAATATCCTACTTATTTAATGATATAAAAAATCCCTAATAAATGGAATATGAAAAAGAAACAATAGATTTTGCATCAAGCTAGAAAATTCACAAAGAAAAAGGATAACCTTTATAAGATTATGCTAATGATTTGACTCAATGATATGTACAAAATGAAATCTAACAATGAGTCCTCTAAGATTCCCATCAAAAATTATGTTGATGAGTGAAGAGGTACCTCTACACTCAACCATATGAAACGAGCATAGCATGCACAATCTAGTCAAACTCCGTAGACTAAATGCCTAAATGCCCCATGGAACACTTGGGGTTAATCATTCATTGTCTTCCTAGACTTACTTGTTGTTGTCACGATGTATGGTTAAGTAAGTCCGAAGTATATGATTTTTTTGATCTTTTTTGGTTTTATGTCTTCTACGCTAAGAGCAAAGGGTTGAGAAAGTAACTAACTCTAACTAATGTCCTAAGTCTAAATTAACTAGCGTTAGCATCCGTTCCCACTTACTGTACACACCCTGAACTGTGCAACTGTGGCTACCAAATGCTAATCGTTACTGGGATCACCACATCTAATGCACGTGCTCAAAGTGGTCGTACTGAGGCACCTAACTAGCCTAAGTGTGATGAGCAGCTGATTCCTTGACTAGCCATACACATCTGTAGATGATCGTACTCAAGGCATACTTGTCCTACGTTCTAGGAGATAAGGGTGAGAGAATCTAATCTCGATGAGTAGCTGATTCCTTGGTTAGCCATACACATTCGTCAATTCTTGTAACCAAGTCATACTCATGCCATGCTAACAACAGGTAAGAAATAACATGAAATAAAACCTATCCATGTACTGTAAGGTTTATCAACAAAGCTCGTATTTATTGCTATACACAACTTGCGTTCAGGTACAAAGCTACTCGAATAAAGAACCGTTTACTTGGGGGACTCCTACTGCGGGCACATGGAAAATATTCTATCTCTAGGGTGATCAATCCGCCAGAGCTTCGCTACTTCTAGCCTATGATTCCAAATGAGGGGAGTGCTGCCTCTTATTTATAGATTTGGTAGCGGACTGTGATATCGTGTCTCATCATACCCCCATGACTGAATGAAAACTCATCCTCGAGTTCCTTACAATAATATCAGGTAGGGATGGAATTATTGAGGGAGATGGAACTAATGGGATGACATGTGAACAGATCATTATTACAAGAATTGACAAAAATGGTGTTCATGACAACAAGGGTTAACACCTTATTACAATGACATCAGGCTTTTGTTGGCAACTAAGAGAGAAAGAGAGAAGGAAAGAAGTGTTGCTGCTGCCAACACCAAGATTGCACCTTCGTTGTCCATCCGTAAGTGTGCTATCGAGCTTGCTCCTTGCATAGCTGCTTCAACGCTGCTCCATTTCAAGTGTTTCCTCCAGCTCCATATCCAATCCATTGTTTATTTAATCACCATCTGCACACAGAACACAACCATAGATTAGCAAGGGTAATTGAATCATCATGTAATTGATACCTTGCTTTGGTGTAAGTCCATTGGCTAGGTGGTGGTATGGCTGATATGGATCTGGGAATATATTAAGGATGACTACCGAAGGTTTAGGGGTTAGGAAGAAAATCAAAAATCAAAAATTTCAGGGCTAGGAGAAAATCGAAAAAATCAAGCCCCATACCCCCATGACTAATTGCGAACCTCTGGTGGTGTTTGAATGGAGAAAGAAAAGGAGTGAGAAAGATAGATAAAAAGGGACAACTATGGCATCGATGAAATGGGTGTCAAGATGGTAATGAATAAAATAAAATTAATTGCAAAATGTTAAGGAAAAGAGTTTAACTAAGGCTCCAAATAGGAATGTCAGTGGGTCCTCCCCAAAGCAGGCTCATGCCCTTAATGCCCTGACAAAACCACATTCAAAGAGTCCGTAGGCTCCGAGAATGTCCTATTGAACAAGAGTTAAAGTCTTAACCGTAAGCATTTACCAAAAAGAAAATAATGCGTCAACCAAAATATATACACTAATGATACAACTGGGAATGAGGTGAACAATGGAGAGAAGGATGTAGAGAAGAGAAATGGAATGGAATCCCAAGAATAAGGTGGTGTACAGTCCCTTGTGTGTTTCATGGTTAATGTGACTTGGCAAGTCTCATTCCAACTCCAGCCTCAAACCAACCACATCCAGTGACTTCACATCAATTCATTCAGTTAAACCATCCACTTGGGCAACAAGAATGTACGCTCCAAGAGTTACCACCATTCTAACGAAACAAAGGAGAGAATGGGAAGCAAGAAGGGCCTTAGTTAGAGGGAACACTTTTGGTTCCATAACCAGTGCTTGTAGCCCACGTTTATTCGTCTAAGGGGTGTGCTTTGAATTCTCACTTGTTTTTTTTCTTGTGTTTTGTGTTTTTATACATGAGAACCACACCATGCAAAGACTTCTTATTTTTATTGTCTCAACTTCCGATAATTGGGTAACATCGAAATGGCAATAAGACTCAAGAAGAAACATTCAAGCACCCAAGAGAATGACCAACACAAAAGCATCAAGTTTCTTTGAAGTCACACCCTTTTCAATCCATGAGTCCTTCTTTAGTTTGAGAAATCCCCAGTCACCAACTCGTTAAAGTTCTTATTAGAAAGGGAACTGTACATTTCGAAGCCAAGGGAAACCATAGAAGCTAGTGGATGGATGGATGAAGTGGTCTCACTACCTGCCATATCAAAAGAAACATACCTTAGTATCAACATTGTGATTTAAAGGTAAAAACCAAACATTAGCAATCAATATGAAGATAGTTCATACCATCATGAAGAACGCTTATCATGGGACAAACTTACAGGGTGGAACACACACACACACACACACAAAATGAAAAAGGTATAATGATGTTGTAAAATAAAAACTATAAAATTTAAAGAAATTTGTAAAACAAAAAGTTAGAAAAGTTAAAGAAATTTGTAAAACAAAAATTAGAAAAGTTAAAAAAATTTGTAAAACAAAAATCTGTGAAAAAAAATGTTGTAAAAAAAAATTGAAAAAGAACTGAGGGCCCCATATGATTAGCATAGGTGGCCACCTCCCCCATGACTGAGTTGTAAGGGAGAGATCTAAAATAATGAGTGTTTGTTTGAATTTTGTAGAAGTGCCCAACTTCTTCCAATTGATGATCTTAGATTGAGGGGTGGAATTTGGAGACGCTCATATTTCAATGTGTCTATGCCTTCATTGTTGGCATGGGTTTCCTCAGTTTGTTCCATGCACATTTTTCTGCTCCTTTGAGCTATCAACCATGCACATACAAGCATCTTTGTTTCAATGTTTCTTGGGCACACCTGTTACATGGAGGCATTTCCTCCATGTCATCACCTGATGAATCACTGTATGTGATGCACAGAACTTTTTTCTTCTCGATCTTTCCACATATGTTTATCTTCGAAATTTCCAAGGAAAGATCGTGGATCCTAAGGCATGCATCTACTGTACTAAGCCACGCCCTTCCAATTATAATTGGGAAGTCCCCTTTGTTATTGTTAACTTTGATCACTAGAAAATCAACTGGGTAAGACCAACCACACATAGTGGTGATGATGTCCTCCACCAATCCCAAGGGAATGGTGATGGACTAGTCTACCAGATTTAGTTGAATGTTGCTCTTATTGAGTTGGGGTAGGTTCCAGGCATGATACATCTCTCATGAAATTAAGTTGACTCTAGAACTTGAGTCAAGAAGAGCCCTTTGTGGTTCATTTCTAGCGATCTGCAAAGAGATTAAAGGACTCCCAGGATCAGTTAGTTTCCTGGGAAGGTGGCCTACCTTGATCTAGTCGGTTACGATATGCGTTAACATAACCATATGCGTTATGATCTGTTGGAAAGAAGGGTGCTCCGAGGTGTTAGATGGTGGAGGAGTGTACATGGACTCAACCGCTTTTTTTGCAAGATTTTATCTAGGCTTTTGGTTCTCAAGTAAGGTCTTCTCTTTTTACAGTTGTCAGAACCAGTAGTAGGTTGGATATTTACAGCTCTCGTAGCGTGACATTGCTGCAATTGAGGAGGGAGTTCCCCTTGCATTGTTGGAGCAAGAGGTGTTACAAGAACTACTTGTGGTGGAAGAGGTGCGGATGAATTAGGAGGATGGAACGAGTGTGAGATGTCTCCCGGAGGAGAAGGAGTTCTTTGGAAATACTCCCGAACTTGGTAGTGATGGTTGGGGGTTGCGTGACCCATAGAATCACTTGGAGAAATAAGCTGCTGCACATAATAACCATAAGAATTGGGCTTCCGGTAAGGGTACTTTTGTGTTGGTGGTGGCATCCCCCATGACTGTGGGTATTTCCACTGCTGATGCTATTCGAGGGGCTGTGGCAGAGTTCCACTTGGATAATACGTTAAGGGTTGGTGAAACTGCCTTGGGTTACCTTGTGGATAAGGTAACCTTCCAGGTGTTTGCCATTGGTTGAGTCTTGAATTAAGCACATACAACCTAGACTCCTGCAGATGTGAGATAATGGGGCAACGTCCCTTAGGATGTTCATAGTAGCAGACCCCACATCCACTATCATCATCTAAATCAAAATCCTTAGCCACATCAGAGTTAGTGATTTTTTCCTTACCCTTGTTATGTGCAGGGTCTAAATCTCTCCACTTTTGCTTACCTTTGTCACTACTTGGTTCAACCTTAGACTCTTCTACAATTTTCAAGACTATTTCAATTCTTGAGTCTAAGGAATCCCACATTTGGTCTACTTTGGCCGATACCTTGGTTGTTAAATTTTGGATTGACAAATTTTTCCGATTCACCAACTCCTTGATTGGTGACTCATCCTCTTCATCACAAAATTTCACTCCCTTCTTTCAAAGGGAGGGATCATGGTTGTACTCCTCCACACTTTCCCTTTTTCGTAGCTCACCTTCTTCATTTGCTACTTGCTCCAACAAGCTACATACTTCATGGGCTCCGAGTTGTGAGAGTCTCCCTTGGGCGTAAGTCCCAAGGGTTCTTCTAGTTTCATTCCTTAGCCCATCCACGATGTGATGAATTTGATCCCACTAAGCATACCCATGGCCTGGGAAACGATGTAACAATGTGTAATAACAGGCCATGGCAGCATCCAAGGGTTTGTATGTACCTTGCTTCCAGCCTTGGATCTGCTTATGCAAATTGGACACTTTGGAGTACGTTTGATACTTTTCGTTGAACAGTTCTAGCATCGTACTCCATCTCCTGATGGTTTACAGCTCTAAGGACTGGTACCAGCTCTCTGCTTCTTTGGTGAGTGTCCTTGGGAACAACTTAAGTTTCTGCCACTTACTATCTATATTCTACAAGGTGCAGGCATCGTGGAATGCCTGTAAATGATTTTGCAGATCAGCATTGTATCCCCCTTCAAAGCGTGGGATGTTGTTCATGTCTAATCATTTGATCTGGCTATCCTTTAAATGCCTTGTGGGAATCCTAACTACCTCTGTTATGTCAAGCATACTTTGGGTTGCGAGTAGGAGCTCATCATGATCGTCTCTTTCATGATGCCTGTGATGTTTACATTGTTCCCTACTCTCCCTACATCCTTGCCCCTGTCCTCTCTCTTGACTTTCATGTCGAGGTCTTTCTTATTTCTTACTTTTATCCTCACTTTTATGTTCATGGTGGCTGCGCCTAGATGTGGAATGAGAGGGTGAGTGATGTGAAGAAGGGGAAGAAGAAGGGGAACCATCGCCGTGGCAATGTTTCTTGCCTTCTCTTTGGCTGCAATGGCCCCAATCATTGTGATGAGCAAAGTGTCCATCCTTAGCATGAGTGGTTGTTCCCTCTGTGAACAGCTAGTGTTCACGAGCATCAGAACCAGGGATATGTATCGTTGATCATAGGTTCTAATACTCATCCTCCTCATGATCGTTATGAGGGGGAACATCCTTTGCTAAAGAACCCATGATAAGTGGTTCCTCATCTCCTATTTCGCTAAGGACATGCAGGGATTTTTCCTTTAGAAAGGTATGTTGACTCTCCTACCTTGCGTCCCTCATATGTTGCAAATCTATGGGATGATTATCCATCATATCAGAATATGTCGCAACGTGTTCGGCATAAAGTTCTATCATGCTAGTCTATGCCAAAGCACGGAAAAGCATGTTAGGGACTGATCAATCTAGGGGTAACACAATGTTACCATGCAAATATCTCCACTACAGTTGTTCGTCCTAATGGAGAACAAAAGTAAAATCTGGAATATACTCCTCGGGATGAGTATATGTCATCTTATATTTTTTAGGACTTGGCTGATTTTGGTTATGTTTTTTATCTTGCTGACTGTCTCGTGTGTGGTCCTTAGGTGGTGAGTTGCTCTTATGAGAAGAAGGCATTTTTTCTATCAGTGTGCTCAATTCACCATTATATAAATTTTTCTGATTAACCCGAAGGTTCATTAAGGCTCACAACGATGTGAGTGATATCCCTTATGTTCTATTCGACGCATAAACACTTAGTCCCCGACAACAGTGCCAATGATGAGTGGCAAGGTACCCCTGCGCTCAACCATACGAAATGAGCATAGCACATGCGATTCGGTCGAACTCCATAGACTAAATTCCTAAACGCCCCATGGAACACTTGGGGTTAATCATTCGTTGTCTTCCCAGACTTACTTGTTGTTGTCATAGTGTATGGTTAAGTAAGTCCGAGGTATATGATTTTTTTGGTCTTTTCTGGTTTTATGTCTTCTACGCTAAGAGAAAAGGGTTGAGAAACTAACTAACTCTAACTAATGCCCTAAGTCTAAATTAACTAGCATCAACATCCATTCCCACTTACCTTACATACCCTAAACTATGCAACTGTGGCTACCAAATGCTAATCATTACTAGCATCACCACACGTAACGCACGTGCTCGAAGTGCTTGTACTGAGGCATCTAACTAGCCTAAGTGTGATGAGCAGCCAATTCCTTGACTAGCCGTACACATCTGTAGATGCTTGTAATCAAGTCGTACTCGTCCCACGTTCTAGGAGATAAGTGTGAGAGAATCTAATTGCGATGAGTAGTCGATTCCTTGGTTAGCCATATGAAACACCACAAGAATCTTTTAAGTGTCGTGCAAGCGTATACGCCCAGCGTTCACGCCCAGCGTCTACGCCCAGCGTCTACGCTTAGCGTGAAGCGTTCACGCCCAGAGTTCACGCCCAGCGTCTACACCCAGCGTTCACGCCCAGCGTACATGCCCAGCGTACACGCCCAGCGTACATGCCCAGCGTCTACGCCCAGCTCCTTAGTGTACACGCCCAGCGTGTACAGGATTTCCAATGGCAACATGAAGATTATACCAAAGAGCAAGGATTGAAGCAAGTGGACATCCGTCGGTCTCTACGCCCGGCATCTACGCCCGGCGTATACGCCCAGCGTGTACGCCCAGCGTACACGCTAGCTTGTAAATGTCTACGCCCGGCGTATACGCCCAGCGTGTACACCCAGCGTACACGCCAGCTTGTAATGTATACGCCCAGCGTGTACCGAGTTTCTAAATTGTAACGCTCGGTCTATACGCCATGTGTCCCCCCATCCGCTTTTCCCGGTAACCCTACCCCTATAAATAGCCCAATTTTCCACGTTTACCCGATCCGCAAAAATTTACCAGAGCCGACCCAGAGCAATTATGCTGCTGAAACCCTCACACGATCACGCTTACGCTGAAAGCCCTGCACGTTGCACGCTGAGCACAGTCCGCGCTTCGCCCACCGTGTTCGCCAGCTGCATCCTTTCCGTTCACCAGGGCTTTACGTCCGCCTTGTGTTCCCACACAACTGCGTTAGACCGGTGCACAAAACTTTAATTCCATAATCTATTGTTTACACTTACAGCAAGTTCTTTTTATAGTTTTACGTTAATTTGGCCCGCGCTTTGTTTACGCCTGTTTACGCTTGCGCTCCGCGCTCGGTTTGCGCCCGAAGACGACCACTGTTTACGTTCGCTGTGGGTTCTTTTTTAGTTTTACGTCAATTTGGCCCACCCTTCATTCACGCCCGCTTGCATTTTCGCTCCGTCTCCGTTCGTATACGCCCACTGTTCACGTCATCTGCCTGCTTAAGCCCTACATCCATTCACGCTGTTTACGCTCACGCTGTGTTCATTCCTGTTTACGTTGTTCACGCCCCATTCCGTTTACGCCCGTTATATTTACGCCATGCACGCCTGATTCATTGCTCACGCCCTGTTTACGTATAACCCAGCGTATAACGCTTCGGCGGCGCTCGGGGAAGTCCTTGTTTGATCTGCGTGCGGACCATCCAAGGTACTCTGCCTTCGTCCTTTCCAGCTTGCCCTCAAGCGGAGGCAGGGTCAACTGTGCTCGCCCGCTGATCTTTCAGTGTTCGTTACATTCCAGCCTTGCACTGACGATTTCAGTCGGCACACCATACACATTCGTCAATGCACATAACCAAGTCGTACTCATGCCTCACTAACAACAGGTAAGAAATAACATGAAATAAAACCTATCCATTTACTGCAAGGTTTATCCACAAAGCTCGTGTTTATTACTGTACACAACTTATGTTCAGGTACAAAGTTGCTCGAATAAAGAACCGTTCACTTGGGGGACTCCTACTGCGGGCACATTGAAAATATTCTCTCTGGGGTGATCAATCCACTAGAGCTTCGCTACTTCTAGCCTATGATTCCAAATGAGGGGAGTGCCACTTCTTATTTATAGATTTGGCAGTGGATTGTGATATCGCGTACACGATATCGCAGGGATGATGCGATATCGCGGTTGATGCGATATCACGTCTCATCATATGTGTAGTTTATTATGTAAGAAAATGAATATTCACCAAGATTCTCATAGCTAGCTATATTTAGCTAACTTTATTCTAGAATGCATACCATTTCATAAATCCTATAAAATATGTCAACAAGATGATGGAATGGGTACTAGATTTGAATAACCACAATAATGGATAGAACATTTGAACCATTTAATATGTGGAGAATTGATTTCATGGGTTCCATCTTACCCATGTAGAATAGAAAGTCATATATAATTGTTATCACTATCTATCAAAGTAAATGGGTAGAAGCTATTACAATTGATGATTGTAAATTAGCTACAAATATTAAATTTTTTCAACAATAAGTGATAAATAGATTTTATGAACTTAGAGTAAAAATATTAGATGATAGTACTTATTTTACAAGCATCATATTTAAGAAGCTTGTGCAACACCTTAGATTTAAACATAAACTGAATACACCATATCATCCCTAGTGAATAGATAGGTTGAAGTTAGAAATAGAGAACTTACTAGAATCCTCATACGGATAATGAGAAAATATAGGAAGAATTGAAGAATTAGGTTAAATCATACTCTATGGATTTATAGATCAACATGGAAACTTCCTATAGGATATTCACCATATTAATTATTGTACAAAAAACTACCTAAATTGCTGATTCAATCTAAACTTTACGCACTAACTATAGCCTATAACTTAGTTACTAATATTGATATAGCACAAAAAGAACAATTAATAAATCCAAACTTACTTGTTGAAATTAAAATAATAAATTTTATGCATAACAAGATCCACAAACACTATACCAAATGATAATATGACATCAATATTAGAAACATTGAAATTAAATTAGGGGTTAAGGTACTTTATTATAATTTCAACCATGTGCCTTAATGCACTAAATTCCAAATTATTTGGGAGGAACCATACATTATCCATATCATCTACAAATCTAGTTCCTTGCATATGCATCATCTAGTGAGCTAACAAAAGTGTATCATCATCAACATATAATAAATAAAACCATTTAGGAAATCTTGAGAGCCTATAATACATTACAACAAATTCTTAGTATATATTTCATATCTCCACCTTAACTCTTAGTTGTGGGAAAGATTATCATTTAAATTAGGTCTTGTCAACAAAAGCTTTATCCATTTTATTTTGCAATTTCTTGAAATTCTCGATAATTGTTTTCAATTATCCTATATTTTCCAATTATTTGATGTTTTTTTAACTTCTTAATAGGTTTTCCTATTCTTTAATGATTTCCATTCTTTATGTAATTTTTCTATTCTTCAAATTTTTTGCTTCATTTTTTAAACACGATTTCATTGTTTTTGATAATAAGTCATCAATCATGTGTAGAAAATAATTCCATTTGAGGAAATTTTATTCTATGTTATCATATTATTAAAGGAATAACTGTATATATAGTAACATCATAATATCCATCTTGATATTTTTATTACTAAAAAACCCTCCCAAGGAAATATTGTAATTTATATCACGTTCAAAATAAAATTAACCTATAATCATTAATCTTTAATGAAATGAAGAAGTACCAAGAAGGTAGGATAAAGATACGATGTTTAGGAAATTTTTTTGAGTTCTTGGACTTTAACTTTGTTTTTAGCTAGTCTTATGTTACCACATTATCACTAATGTTTTCTTATGCTTGGAAACTAAAGTACAAAAACTATGTTACCTTGTTATGTACTAGAAAGACATGTTATACCTACTTGAAGTTAGTCCTCTAATAGTAATAACTAAATAATAATTAATGAATTAATACACTAGAAATAATTTTTTGAGTACCACTAAAAAGACATTTTGAGTACATAAGAATTTCATGGTTTCTTAGTTTAGCATCATAATTTGATTGGAAAGATATATGAACCATGTCTACAGATGTACCAATGATGGAATTAGCATTAGTTATGAGACTAAAAATACATATAATGCATGTTTATAGGTGCTCCTATAACTAATCACTACATTCCACTATATTAATGTCATTGGTTAATTAATTACCTTGCCTAAAAATATTGAATATTTTCCAATCTTCTCTTATTGATTAGTGTTATTTTGACATGGTGGTTAGTTGTTCTCTTGGTGATTAGCCTAGTGTAACGATCAAAAATGTCAGCAGCTGGAACACTGAGAGGTTGCTGGGTGAACAGTTTAACCCTAGATCTGTGCAAGGGCTGTGCTGGAGAAAATGGAAATGGGGCACCCTAAACGGTCTAGTCGATCAGACAGGGACTTAGTTGGTGTATATTAACCTTATGTAAATTTCATTTTGAGGGTAAGACATGCATGGTAAATCGATGCTCA
Source organism: Gnetum montanum (assembly GCA_015680685.1). NCBI lineage: Eukaryota > Viridiplantae > Streptophyta > Gnetopsida > Gnetales > Gnetaceae > Gnetum > Gnetum montanum. The sequence continues at coordinate 41,823 of MNCI01036612.1, read as the reverse complement.
ATAAATGAAGAAATGAAGGAAAAGACGCAAAACACCAATGATAGTAAAGAAATAGTAGAATAAACTTAGGTAAGAAAATGCACCACCCCAAGGTCACAGATTCGATTCTTTGCCTTGTTAGAAAGGTGTACAAGAGGTCATACAATGTCGGAGACACAGTACTTACGCAAAGGTAACTCAAGAGCTTAAGAAGAATGCCAACTATGCCTTCTAAGAACCAACTTAAAATCTAACTGCAGCAAGAAGCTAACTCTGTTTGCTAAGAAGCCAATCGAGAAGCTAACTAGCTAATGCAAAAATCCAACAAGCTAACCAATCTTGTTAATGAAGAAATGCGAACTCTTTGGATAAAAAATGCCAACTAGAAAAGACAACCTTTTGAGCATTGTTTACTAGGTATTTATAAGGCTAGGAGAAAGTGAGAAATAAGGCCTAGATGCCACTTGTCCTAGACCCCGACAAGATGCTGATGCACCAGTATTGTGTAGGTGTGTAATGTTGGTTGTGAACTTGGCTATACTGTGATTATGCCTCCGAGACTGTATGTGATGATATCAGTGTATTAACAATGAAAATAGAAATTGTGCTTATACTCCAGGAATATGTATTCCCTGATCTTACAAGCAGGGTCAAACGTAGGAACAATGTTCTTTTGGGAGCTAACCAAGGGGTGTGCAAAATAGAGTGAAATTGCTGATTCTGCCAAGGAGATGCTAGAATGAGGAAGATTGCTGTCGACAAGTTCTAAAACTACCTGAAGACATCTTGATGCTTCTGTACCAATGTTGTGTCACTCATTCTATTAAATATATTGGTGTAGTATAAGAAGCTACTTGCTACACTGTGCTACACTACATAGCATAGCATAGCGTAGCCACTAGTTTCAACTGGAACTTATGCTGAAGCTGAAAACATGTCTGAAGCTTAGTCATGCTAACAACTGAAACTCTTTTCTTTCGCATCAGGAAGCCTTTGAACTTGCTAAAATTATGTTTGGAACACTTTTTATGGTTTTTTATTATTGCTACGCTATGCTATACTATGTATCATAGCACAGCGTAGCAGCCAACGTATCTTGCCTTTTTCATTCAATCCGCAATCTTCTAGAAAGAAAATTTGCTCAAGGTCTATGGATCAAGTGGGGCGAGAATTTTTGGAGGCTAAAGTCTTGTCAAGGTGCAATTTTCTTATTGGAATCACTTGGCAAGATAGACCTTTCCACTTTGCTTTTGCTATGTTGTGCTACGCTACATAGCATAGCATGGCATAGCATCTTGCATTGACTAAATCCCGCTTTGTCTTCATAATGAATTTGTCACTTTGCACTTGGACACTTAAGAAACCATTTTTTCAAAGCTTTCTATGCTTCATAGTGTAGTGTAGCATAGAAGACTTATTCACTAGAAAACTTGCTGAACTATTTTGCTTATCCCAGACACTCTCAACGACTCCTAGCATAGTTTCTAAGTAGACTGTCAGCCAAGCGAATTGTCAAGGTGGGCAGGCTAGAGAGTCCATAGGGCCTGTCAATTTTAGAGATAGAAAACTTGCCAGACTAGATAGTCTAATCTTAGTGCCTACATTTTCCTACCAAACCATCATGACACTACACTTGTGGAAGTCCTTGCCTAAATTCCAAGACCCTAGTGAAGCAAGAGGGCCTCGAAATTTTATGGTGTTTCACTAGCCCCTCCTTATCGATGTATGGAGGATCCACCTGATAGACATTGACAAAGAATATGAAACACCATGAGGGACAAGTCGCCAACATCACTCTTTGGTTTTTTCTTAGAAGTCACTTTACCATGCTTGGAAGTAACAGGATAGCTGTGCAGGAAAAATGAAGGAAATAGTGGATTTGAGGGAACAGGTTTAGGAAAGGATAAGATGGAACTTAGCGGGGTCCCTTGTCAAAGTGCTTGTGAGGGAGTTGTCCCATGTGGACATCTTTTCTTTTACTAGCTTCTGACCTCTCATTGGAATGGAGAGGGTCACTGTGAAATAGCTGGTATGCAATTTTTTTTAGGCACACATTCTCTTTTTTTTATGCTTTTGCATGTTTCATTTTTTTTAGCCATATTCATTTGCAAAAAATCTTGTTTTTCTAGGATAGGTGTTTCCTCCCTGGTATGAGTTGCCTTACATCCATGTGAGGCTTTGACCTACCTACAGATGCTTCCCATGTGGTCAGTTGCGTTACGTGTGTTATGGACTTTGCAGTTGAGCTTATGGGAAGGCTTTACACACGTCGAGAAAGCTTCTAAAAGGAGTGTAAAAAGGGAAATTGCAGGTCTAAGAAATGAGATGATAAAGGTTAAAGAGGAGGGGTAGGATGTGCACTCCCAAGTAGGTAAGCTAGTTAGTTCGGTCTCCTCGGAACGATGTGGTTCCATATTCTCCTAGCAAAACACATCTCTGATCGACTCTGTCTTGACTCATATCCTACCAACACAACAGAAAGTAGACCAGAGAAATGTAACCATGAAGTGTAGTTAGGAAAAGATCTTACTTACTTTAGACATGACTGAAGTGACAAGCGTTGTTGCTGAGGCATGCGATGTCCAAAGTAGCAAGGCTGAAAGAGGCTCTGGTAGTAGCAGGCTAAAGGGGTCAGCACTGAGGGGGCTAGGAGTTGGAATGATGTAGTTTAGCTGTAAGGTATGAGGCCTAACAACTAAATGTATCTTGAGCTTGGATGATGGCAGGGGCTAGAAGATATCAACCTATTGGCTAGGACACAAGAGTGCTAGAACTTTAGCAGCAGGTGCTGACACTGGAAGCTACATCTAGGGCAATGGGCCATAGCAGTGGTAGCTCCGGAAGTTTAGCAAGATGTCAGATGAAATCTCCAGAGGATCAGTAAGACATTAGGGGTAGTGGTGTTGCATATTTCCTAGAGGATTTTATTTTGTCATCATGAACTATGTTTTGGAACTGCAACATCCCACCCCATGTCGACACTTTGCAAGCTTGCTTATTTGAGCGGTGGTAGATGTGAATTGGGAATGTTGTGTTCTGAACCCAGTTTAAGGTCCTAGTAGATAGTCTGATGTACTAGTTTAAGGTCCCAACAAACCACTATGCTAGTTTAAGGTCTTAGTGGACTGTTGTGCTAGTTTAACGTCCTAGTAGACCACTATGCTAGTTTAAGATCCCAGTAGACCGTTGTCCTAGTTTATCATCATAGAGGATGGTGGATGGGGTAGCTTAAGGTCATAGTATATCATTTGTGCTAGTTTCACATCATAGAAGATGTTATATGCCAGTATGGTGAACTGTGGATGATATTTTATAGTCATAGAAGACTATGATGCTTACCTTGCTTTTGCATCAGATGAAGTACGACTTCAAGTAGAGGTGATTTAAAGGGTTTGCAAACTCTCTACTAGCTTGAAGGCTCCATTCTCATAGGAGTTTGTGACTACGAATGGACCTTCCCAATTTGCTGAAAACTTGTCCACATGTTCACACACAGCTTTGAGGACTAGGTCCCCCTTTTTAATTCACCATTTACGTAGGTCTACATGATGCTTTTGTCACTGCTTGTCTTGATACCATTCGATGCGACCCTGTGTTTATGCACGTTCTTCCTCTAGGGAATAGAGATCGATGATCCTTCACTCATTATTCTAGGCTTCATTTACGATGCTTGAAAGGATCATTCACAGTGATGGTACCTATAATTCAAGAGGCAACACTACTTTAGATCCATAGACTAAGCTGTAGGGAGTCTTACCTATAGCCATCCTACATATCGTATGGTAGGCCCATAGCATGTAGAGGATTTTCTTGTGCCATCCCCTCTTGCTGCTACTAAGCATTATTTTGAGGAAGTTGATGATGGATTTGTTTGTAGCTTCTACCTGACCGTTAGCCTTCGAGTAATATGAAAAAAAGAAAGATTGCCTAATGCCAAGGTTTCTATAGAAGGTTTGGTTTCCGCACTACTAAACTATGGCCCATTACCTATCACAATAGTCATGGGAAGACCAAAACTTGTTAGAATGTTGTCCAAGATGAAGTGGAAAACCCGCTGAGATGTATTCTTCCTAAGGGGGATAGCTTCTACCCACTTTGTAAAGTACTTAGTGGCAGTAATAATGAAGGTATGCCCCCCGGAAGACTTAGGTGTTATTGGTCCTATGATATCTAGTCCCCATTGCTGGAATGCCCATGTGATCTGCGTATGATGCAACTCAGTAGGTGACACATGTATAAGCTTTATGCAGTGTTGGCATGTGTCACACATCTTGAATTTAGCAAAACAATCACTTTCCATGAACGGCCAATAATACCCTAGGCATATAATCTTAGCTTCCATGATTTTGGGAGCTATGTGTCCTCCACATAGTCCTTCATGGACTTCACTAACTATTTTTTGTGCCTCCTCCCCACCAAGGAAATTTAGAAGTATTCCATCAAAGGAGCATTTACACAAGGTATTATCTCCTACTAGGACATACTTTCATGCTCACTTCTGGATTGCATCCCTTTAGGTAGATGTCAAGCCGTGTGGGTGTTCACCATGTTGCAATTAGACTTTCACGTTAGCGTACCACACTTGGGTGTTGGCATCACTCACAGATGCCATGTGTACTACTTGGATGATAGGGTCCATGCACTCTATTATCAAAGCAGGTAGTGTTGTGAACAGATGTGAAAACATGTTTAATGCTAGCATAACTAAGGCATTAGCTACTGTGTTCTCATTGCGTGGCACATGCTGTATGTCTGTTGTGGTGAACTACTGTAACAAGTTCTTAGCCAAATCATAGTAAGGCTATAAATGTGAAGCCTTATAGACGTAGATCTTAGTGATTTGATTGATGAAAAGCTAGGAGTCACCTCGAACTACCAAATATTGAATTTTTAATTGTTGGGCTGCTAAGAGGCCCGTGAGGAGTCCATTGTACTCAGCTACATTGTTCATACAAAGGAACATGAAGCGATAAGAGAAAATTTGCATGTCTCCCAAGGGGAATGAAATGACAATAGTAGCACTACCACCTCGCATGGTTGAGGCACCTTTGAAATGTAAAGTTGCCTCGAAATACAATGGTACAAGATTGGCACTGCTAACATGTTCATTATTGAATTTAGATTCTATGATCTCCTGATCATCAATGGTTGAGGTTGCAAGCTATGTAGCTATCACTTGTCCTTTTGTTGATGATTGGGATACATAATGTAAGTCGAATTCCACTGTTATTGCCTTCCATCAGGCTATCCTACTACTTGCATACAAGTTGTTCTTGATAGCTCAAAGTATGTTGATTTTGCATATGATGTTCACTTGACTATGGAACATGTAGTATCTCCACTTTTTTAGCATGAGAACTAAAGCCATACAATTCCTTTCCACTTTGTTGTATTTGGCTTCATATGCTATCAATGCATGGTTCAAGTAATAGACTGGTGTTTCAAAGTCATCCTTCCTTTTTTGGCATAAGAGTGTTGTGATAGACATGTTTGAGGTAGAAAGGTAGACATAGAAAGGCGTATACCTCTGTGGTGGGTAAATAGTCGGGAGGTGTAAAAGCTCTTTCTTCAAGTCATCGATGGCTTGCTAGCACTACATTGTCCATTCGAAGTTAATCCCTTTCTTTAGTAACTGTTGCATGGGGTGTAACTTGTCAGTCAACCTTACTATAAACCTTCTGATGAACTGTATTCTACCTTGCAATCCAAAAAATTATTTAAGGTTAATAGGGGGTGCTTGGTTAACAATGGGCTTAACTTTGTCAAGGTCCACTCGTATCCCAGCCTCTAATACTACAAACCTTAGCTTGCGTCCAATTTTTAAGCCAAAAACACACTCCTTTGGATTAAGGCACAAGTCATGCCTATGACAATGCTTCAGGACTACATTAAGATCAGTGGGATGATCAATAGCCACCTTATACTTGACTTCTATTTCATCCATATAATCATTGAGTCTCTCTAGGAGGTAGTCACTAAATATGTAGGCCATGGCTCATTGGTAGGTTGCTCCAATGTTCTTTAGACCAAAGGGCATCATCATGTAAAAAAATGAACCCTAAGGGGTCATGAATGTAGTTGTCAGTTGATGCTCTAGATATATGTGAATTTGATTGTAACTGGAGAACCCATCCATGAAAGATAGTAAAGCATGCCTAGCCGTAGTGTCGATAAGCTGGTTGATACTTGGCAGTGGGAAGTTATCTTTAATTGTTGCCTTGTTCAGATCCTAGAGGTCTATACAGATTTGTATCCCTCCCATTTTTTTAGAGACTACAATGATGTTTAACACCCACTCCAAGTAATCGATCGCCCGAATGAAACCTGCTTGGTATAGCTTAGCGATTTCATCACGTATGGCTAGTGCAATTTCTGGCTTATCCTTTCAAGAATTTTGTTTAACCAGTTTGACACATGGGTCTAATACAATGTTATGTTGTATTAGTCATGGGTCTAATCCCAACATGTCATTGTAAGACCATGCGAATACTTCAATTTTGTCTTGAAGGACTCTAGATACATCTTCTTGCATTTGTTGATCTAGGAGGGAACTTAGTTTTATCATTTTTATTTTTCCCTTGGATGTCATTATCAGTGCTTCAATGAGACGGTCCTCAGTTACATCCCTAGCCTCTAATTCTAAGGCTTGGACCAAGTGTTTGGGTCAGTCTAGGGATGTTTCCAAGTACGCTATGGTGTTATCAATTGATGCATCCGAGTCTATCGACTCTAAGTTTTTGTATCATGCAAGCTTGCCAGGAGGACCTGTTAAAGTCAACAGTGAGCATAGATCACATTGCATGTCCATGTTGTTCAACCTACCATAATAAGAAGAAGCCTAGACAAGTGATACTTGGTTGAAGCCATGGCACATAATAGTAAATAAAATCAAACATGCAGTGATTTTCAAACATTAGGCTACATTCGTAGATTACTAGTTTGAGGTCTTGGCAGACCGTAAGTGGATTTGAATATGCAACCAATGATAGGTCTACCAATTTAAGGTCGTGGTGGACCAATAATAGGTTGTGAAAAGGTAATGATACTAGTTTAAGATCTTTGTGGACTATGGTACATTTTTAGACGAGGTTTCTAGTTTAAGGTCTTTGTGGACCGTGATACATTTTTAGATGAGGTTGCTAGTTTAAGGTCTTTGCGGACCATTAACAAGTATATATTATTATTATTTGGGTAGAGTCATTAGTTTAAGGTCTTTGTGGACTACGCATGTAGGCTTTGCATAGGTAGGATTCTAATTTATGATGAGATGAAGTTTTTGGTTGCGCCCCACCTATTTGTGAACAAGAATGCTACACTATCGCAAATGTATGACACGCTAGTTCTACGCTACACGGGGCATCCTAACATGACTTGGGGTGTGAAAATGATAAGTTCTTTTCACCGTGTCAGCTATAAATAGGGGTTTACCCCTATTAAACTTGTTGTTTTCATTGTTAGAGCGTAGAGCCCACATCCAGCACATAGTGCAATTGTGCCGAGAGAAATCAAAACAGTGTAGTGTAGCAACCGAGAACATCTGCAAGGGAAACGATGGCACCCAAAGGCAAACATAAGCATTGAGGGCTCGCTAAAGTGGAAAAAATCAAGGACACTTTGGGGAACCTAACTGAGGAATGCATTGTAGTGTGGGAGGAGACTCCATTTTCTCAGTAAGTTCCTATGTTGCCTTTTTCTTATTCAGATTTTTGCAATTGTTATCATTGAAATATGCATTCTTTTGCCATTGTTTTGGCCACCGTTTTGGCGACTACATTTCCTCCATCACTGGTTGGGCATAGAAGTTGTAGAAATGTTACGCTATAGCCACATGCGGTATTGCCCCATCTACCATTGTTGAGATTGCCTTGTCTCGGGGCTTTGTGCGAGCCTATGTAGCTTAGTGCATGGCTAGCATAGCATGCCACCTTCCAGAGGGTTCTAGCCTTCTATGTGATTTGAAAAATGGGACACATGTTTAATGTAGTACAATGCAAGTTATTTTATACTACTGAATTATAGTTAGAATGGCTATAGCACAGTAAACCCTTGTTGCACTCTGTATTGATTTTATTGTGGTGTGGTCATACATTGCAAGGTTTAGTAGGCTTGTCATATTGTTACGTTGTAAATTCTATAATGCCATTGCATTGCTGAATTTGTTAAACTTGCTGTATTTCCCCACTTTTCGTAGTAATGCATTGATTACGTCATTGCATGTCTACCATATTATGTGTTATATAGGCATTGTTCCATTGTATGTAGTTTGATGACCTTGCTATGTTGTGAAATGTGCTTTGTCATTTTTTTGCATACATTTGTTATTTTTTTATATATTTTTTGTATATATTTTTTGTGATTTTGAAATCTTTGTTGTTACATGCAATGGGAATGCCCTACTACGCTGTATGTAATGAGAGGGTTATGCTATGCTACATGTAAACTTTGCTTGTACATAGTGCTAACGTTTGGTTCTTTGTTGTTCCAAGGTTATGTTGTGATCCATTTTGATTATCCTAGAAATCGTAGGAGTCCTATGCTCCCTAAGTGAACCGGTGGCCAATGTTCCTCCTCCCCATGTACGTGTGGAGTGGTAGACGGTCTGGTTCCGGGAGGATGCACGAGACTTCCTACAGTTCCTCCTCCAGTACTTTAGTGTGATTGTTTGGTCACACTTGTCAGGGAAGACAACAACCACAATCATAGAAACCCTGTTACCTAGGGCAAACTAAGGTATTCTGAAATTTTTGACTAATGGGTCAATCAGGGGCAAGCAGGCAGAAGGTTCCAACCAATGTCCAAAAGGCCTAAGATACTTAAGTTGGATTTGGGAGATGCCTGAGTATAAGTGTTACCACTTATACAATATGTTGTTTATTGCCCACCACGTGGGTACCTACTTTCAAAACCCACCTAGAACCATTTACCATGTCGGTCGATGAGTTCTGCGATGGTATTTCATCATGTAATCCATGATATACTAGACACAGGTGTTAATAGTGCATATGTTCATTCTTTTTTGTTACCAAGTTTTTTATTGACAACCGTGGTCTTCACAGTGACATGGATGCCTTGTCGTTGGCATAGATGGCCCTGCGGGAGTTTTCCTCCATAGGGAATATGGGCACCGGTGTGATAGGCCAACTCAGTGGTGAGTTCAAAACCTATCCAACTCAGTATTCCCAATTTTATGGGAAATGTAAAGAATCTGGTTAGTTGGATATGGAATGGGCATCCCTCAGGTCGATCACCATCAAAGACGTTTTGGTGGATCTCCCACCATTTTCCATGCCGATCAAATCTAGTACACTAGAGTGTAAATTCACTGCTAAATGCTTGAGTAGTATTTGTGTTTCATGAACCCTCTTTCTCTTTTTGTTCTTTTTTTCTATTTGTGAAACATTTTATCAATGAAGAAAGCCTAGAAGGTGAATGTAATTGTCTCTAGGCATGATGAGACCAACCTATTCTTTATGTATGGGGAGGTGGAGGAGACCCAGTGCTGGCTCTACAATGGAGCCCCAGCCACACTGGTCCATAACCTTCAGGAGGCGGGGCTTATGGACTTGTTTTTGGTGGTTAACCCAAGTGTCCCAACTGTGGAGATGCTTTCCCTAGTCAACTCCTTCTCTGATAAGGCAGACCGCTTCTACACACGTGTTCATGGTTTGCACATGGTGCTCGATGTCAACAATTTATTGTTCATGGACCTTTTCAACATCCTCTCTAATGGTCTCCCCATGGGAGAAAAATCCAAGGGGGATGCACACAATCAAGAGGACATCAAGGAGTGGCTAGGGGCCTTCAAGGATCAAAAGGGGATTTTTATGGAGAAAGACAAGCTATGGGTAGCCAAAATGGTTTACCCTATCCTCTGTGCCGATGCCTTCCCCAAGCTATTGTCCCAAGGAAAAATCATTGGGATTGAGCAGGCTCAGATACTGAGGGATGTCATGGAAGAAGGGACCCATTACAACTGGGCCAAGCACCTTTGCAAAGGCATGTAAGCTAAAATGGTCAAGCTTCACAGGAAGCTTGAATCCCATTTCAACATGCACCATGCCTTTTTCATAGCTCTGCTTTGGCTTTTTGCATAATTCTTGGTAGTTAGTGAGAATGGGGTCAGGCTACTACAAGATTGTAGCTAGATATCCAAACCATGGATCTACCAAGTCTTTCATACCACCCGATCTCAGGACCCCCAAGAAGCTATCAGGGAATCATTCTCGATGATGACCAGGGATCGGGTGGCATGCAACTTTTGGGCCAAGGATAGTGTGGGAGAGGCACCCCCCACTACTACCAACATTGTGACAAGGGGGGAACGCCTCATTGTAGAGATGATGATGACCAAGCTACAATGCAAGAGGTCCCACCCTATCGACAAGACCCCCCATAATAATGAAGAGAGGGGGAAGAAGCTACAATTTAAGCTTCATAGAGTGCAACATCCCATTGGTAATTTTTTGGTTTATTTTTTGTTTGTGTTTTTATTTGTTGCTTGGCTAATGTTTGCTACTTTGTCTTACACTAGGTAGTGTAGCACAGTGTAGCATCTGCTTCAAGTTAGTATATTGTACTAACCGTGACCATGCTTTATCAGTGGAGGAAGAAGAAGAAAAAGAGGGAGAAGAGGTGATTGCCCCTACAATAGGGGTGGCCGAAAAAAATGAGGAGGCCCCTACTATGGAGGAGAAGGCCCCTGCCAATAAGGATGGGGCTCCTGCTAGTGAGGAAGAGGTCTCAACCGATGAAGAGGAGGAGGAGGAGGAGGCCCTTGTCGACAAAGAAAAGGGGCAAAAAAATGAGAAAAAGGCTCTTGGCAACCAAGAAAAGGCCCCTAATAACAACTGTTTTCTAGATAGTAGCTTAATGCCAGAGGGACGCATGAGCATCAAGGATGATACTACGCTATTGGGTCAGCTGGAAGGCGGATGTTGGTGAGTTTGATCACATATTTGACAATGTGTCGATGGGTGACCCCCCTGCTATCACCCTTGAGGGTTTTTTTGGTAGGAGATTTACATTGTCATTTATGCTATTCATCAGCCCTATTATGGTTCTCTCCATTTTAACTAACACGTTTTACCATGCAGCTGATACCACTGTTGACACCCCTAGCCCATCCTTGATCCACTTGCAACAATGGACTAAAACCCTTGATAAATTTACTTTTATGGAAGGGGTAGTCAATGACATGATCGACCGTGTAAGGTAGGTCGACTTAGAAATGGGTAAGCTAAAATGCTACGCTAGACTCTACATTGTTGTTGCATTCACTATGCCTTTGTTACTAATGTATTTTTTATATGTGTGCTTGGCAACTTCTAGCCTCAAGTGGAACCCTAGGAGGGTGGTTAAAGTTGATGTTGTGCCTGCATTTCCACCGGAAGTGACTAAAGTACCTCATCGCATATATGATGAGGCAAGCCAATGCGCTTTGTACTCAGCACGCTCCTTATGGGAATGCAGGCATGTGAACGAAAACCTCTGGAAATGGGTCCAAAAGCTTGAGAAAGAGAAGACCAACCTAACTACTGAGGTAGGAGATATCCATTCTAGGAACAAATTCCTATTGGCCCGAGATACCAATGATGGCAGTTGGTGCATGACCATCATTGACTACGTGAGGTACTAGATGACTGTGTGGCACAACAATGAGGCCACCCATGAGATAATAGAGTAGCACATGTAGATGGACCTGTTAGCCTAGAAGAACTAAGAATAGAAAGATTACAGTGCCAATGCTTACGAATGGGGGTAGATGCAAAAAAATCATAAGCATATGTATAAGCTAGAGCATGCCACCTATTATAACTAATATAGGGATGGCTCAGTCAAGTTGCATACTCACGAGGTATTCCTTAATTTTATTGGCACTTTTGGGGCTTACGATAGGTTCATGCAATAGGTGACAGTGAGTGAGTCCCCCGAAAGGGAAGTAACCTTTCCTATGGGTGAGACCACCACTACCACCTTTTCACCTAGACCTCCAAGATGGACATCTATAGATAAGGATAAAGTTACTGCAAGAATTGACTTAGGTGATAGCAATTGGGCTAACATCATGGAAGATGAGATCTTACAACACTTGGTAGTAGGACTGGATCGGATACCTCCTGAAACAGACACGGGGCCATCTCGGGTCAATTATCCTTTGGCGTGGTGATAATTTATTTCATTGGAGTCTTTACTATAGCTTTAGCTAACTAATCTATTCTTTTATGGTGTAGGATCCAGGTGAAAACATGGGGCCTATTGAAGTAGGAGATGGTGGAATGAATGAGTGTTCGTAGCATAGCAGCTGACCCTTTTGTTTAAATTGAAAACATGTTACAAAGATTGTTAACTTATGAAAGAAATAATTGAAATGTGAAGCAATTTGTTTTGCTCATGTGTTATATGTTGCATTTATTTTTTTGTTTTATTTTATTCTATTTTTGAATTGAATTTTTTAGGAATATCTCATTTTAGTTTTAGGCCATTTTAGGCCGTAACAATAGTATAAGGCCATTTCGGGCCATAACGGTAGTTTAAGGCCGTTTCGTGCCTTCGCTAGTTTTAGGCCATTTCGAGCCATCACTAGTTTTAGGCCATCTCAAGCCGTAATAGTGATGGTAAACAACATGTTGCTAGTTTTAGGCCTTAGCAGGTTGTGGTGTAATGCAAACTAAATTTTTTTTCAGTTTTAGGCCTTAGCAGGCCTTGGCATAATGCAAATGGAGGACATGTGATTGGTTTTTTTTCTTAAAAAAATTTAGACACTTAGCGTAGATGAATAACTGTGAAGAAAATAATGAATAAATGTATAATGGGTATTAACCAGGTAAGGAGCAGTGGAGTTGTTATGCTACACGATTAATAATCATCCTCACAACTACTTTCTAACCCATTGTGGGTTTGGCAACACGTAAGGCCAAGAGGCTTTATTGCGGTATTCTTCTACATTGTTGTCTACCACTTGAAAAGGAAACTCAGCCCACATAGTTCCGTTTTCTGAGCCATCATCTTGGGCTGGATCTTTTATCAAATAGTTAGTATTGGTGGAAATAGGTGCCTCATTCTTAGAGGTTATGACCTCTAAACGTTGCTCCATATGTCTATTATTTATTGCCTAGGTTATCACCTCATCACTGTTGATCACCACCTCCCTGCCTGTGTAAGATACATGGATTTCTTGATGTATGGGTGAAGATATAGCCCTGAGTTGGGCTAACCATGACTTCCCCAAGATTAGGTTAAACTCAGGCATCTCTTCCACCATGATAAACATAACACTTGTGGGGAATTGGTCCCCTACCACAAAGTCAATGTGAATGATGCCTTTCACCACTACTCGCACCCTGTTAAATGACTTTAGACATGATGTTGTTGTGGGTTTGATTTGATCTACCAAACCAAATTTTTCTAGTATGGGGAATCGGATGATGTTTGTAGCAGCCCCATCATCAATGTGTACTCTTTGGATCTTATGTTGTCTGACCCAAATTGTAATGAATAGGGGTGTTGTCATCACCTCACCCTTTTTAGGGTCTTTCCTAATGGACTCGTCACAGAATGTCAATTGGGATGGCCATGGTTCTTTGGGCGTAGAAGGGAGCATAACCAAATGGATTTCTTTCTCCTTTTCCAGCATGTTCTCATCAACTGGTATGGACATTAACATGTGAACCAAAGCCTTGCAGTCTATGCTGGATGTCATTATCAAGTCATATAGGCTCAACATTTTATTCTTTTGTTTTAGAGCCTATTTTACTTGAGTAAGAGTGCTCAGGAAGTCTTGTCTACCTTCCTATTTTTTACTTCCCTTCTCTTATTCCATTCATCCTAGAAGACGAATTTCCCGAGGAGAAGAAGTTTTGGGTTTGGGTTTGGACACTCTTGGGTGTGGTGATGATGATTGTGTGTGCGTAGTAGCGTAAACGTTTGGTGATGAGGTGGGCATAGATGTAGAGGTCAAGGGAGTAGACTTGGAAGGACCTAGGGTGGTACATTCCGTAGCCATTTCACCTGTCAGACTCTCTTCCCATTTCCTTGAACCAGAAGGCTATGATGTCATATTATGTGGGATGGGGGTAGTTGAGTGGTTTGGCCCCCTGATGATGAATGGTTTTTTTGGTGTTAGTGTAGGCGGTGGTGTAGTTTTGATTATAGAAGGTGCAGGGGCAAATGTCTGAGGAGGGACCTTGAGGACAAATGGTTGTTGTGGGGTCTCTCTTGCCATCGTTGGTGTTGCTATGCTACATTGAGCTATGCAAACCACAAATGGCTGCTCAGGTAGTTCTAGATTACCATCTACGCCAATGGTGTTAATGATGTACCCTATGTCATTAGTGTTGAGGGAATCCTTGTAAACATGCATGGATTAATTTTCAGGGTGGATGGGGTTGCTTTCATCCAACATCAACTTTCCTTAATTAATCATCCATTGAATGTCATGTTTTAGGGCCAGAGAGCAATCCATATCATGACCACAGAGTTGGTGGTAGTCACAGAACCGCTCTAGCCTAAAGTTCTTAGGATCTAGAGGCTCGTTGGGCAAAGCCAAGGAGGGGTTCCTAAGAACTTCATAGTACCACTGATTCCATTTGGTCACTTCCTCTGACATCCACTTGTGTTGAATGTACCCACGTCTAGCAATTTCTTCAGGAGTTTTGAAGGTTTGACAGGTAGTGGGGTGTACTTGGAGCAATCTTTATGCTCGAAGTTGATTTTTGGTGAGGTGGGTGCTTTGAGTGTCGATGTGGAGGGTTGAGCCACGTTTCCTAGGTTAGGTGTAGGGTTAGTTGGTGCTGTGGTCACTTTCTTGTAATTTTTGTTTTTGGGCTATGCCTTGTTTTCCATGGTGGCCACCGTGTCTATTGTGGCCTTGCCTTTCTCTTTATCCTTTTTAGTATGTGCATTTTCATATGCAACATGGGCCAGATCCCTACTGGCTTCGGCCATGTCTTGAATGCTTTCTGTCCATGCAAAATCTTGACTTAGAGAGCATGAGGCTAGGTAATATAGCTTGGATTTGATGAAATCATTCACCGCCCCCTTGAAGATGGCTAGCAAGTGGGCATCCATGATAGGCTCACAAATCTCGTTCAAGGTGGTGCTCCACCATTGTATAAACCTTTGCACCGACTCTAGTGGGTCTTTCTTGACTCCCACTAACTGATCAAACATGACTTCAGGCTTCAAGTTATACTTGAAGCAGGTCATGAACTGGGTTAGTAGCTTCTCCAGTGTTGAGATGGAGGTGTGCGGGAGTGTGTGGTACTAGTCTAAATCTTTGCCTATTAGAGACTTAGAAAATATGCGAATGATGGTATGAAGCCATTGTTGCAACAACAAGGATTCAGATCTAAATGTAACCAGATGTGCTTTAGGGTCATCCTCCCCGTTGTATTTCATAAATTGGGGGAGTGGCATCCTAGGGGGTAATGTAAGCATGGGAACTGTCAGGCTGATGAGATCATCATGGTTACAAGGGTAAGTTTGGAAACCCCTCTCAGACCGAGAGTCCAAATATTCCTACCCATCCTAGAATGCTTCATCGTAATGGGATAGTGTGTCCCGCTCCCTAGGCCTACTAACTTGTAGTAGCTAATTGAATATCCACTGGTATGTCTTCGTTAGGGGGATGGCAATGTCAGGGTTATGGAAAAACACTTTCCCATTTTGGTAACGAAACTTGAAACTACGTTTGTGCTCAAGTTCTTGACGATCTAGGGGAAGATCCACCTGGATCTTTGTGTACATAAAGTTGTAATGCTCTATGTCTTATGCCAAGGAATCAGGTGATAAATGTTGAATCCTAAGGGACTGGTGTGGTGCCATCATCAAGCCAAGTAGCCATTTAGCACTGATGGTTATTTGGGTTGGAAAAGGAGCCTCAAGGCTCATGGTAGAAATAGCGGTTGTTGTTGGAATCATGTTGCATAGTGAAAAAGAGAAAATCACAAACTAGGAAACATAGAAATCAAGAAGAGATCGAAGGATTTTCTTCCTACCGGATTCCAAAGGAACCATTTTCATGACCAATCTACACCACATGATGCATAAACAACCACAAAATGGTGTCATGTTTACGCTAGTACATGAAGGGTTACAGAGTGCATGCAGGACTACCTGTAGGACATGGAAAAGGCACCAAAAGACCCTTCTTCTATTGCCAAAAACTCTAATGATCGAAAATATTAGTGGTTGGAACATTGAGAGGTTGCTAGGAGAATAGTTTCACCCTAGATTCGTGTGAGGGCCGTGCTGGAGAAAATGGAAATGGGGTGCCCTAAACGGTCTAGTCGATTAGACAGGGACTTAGTTAGTGTATCTTAACCTTATGTAAACATTGTTTCAAGGGCAAGAAACGCTTGGTAAATCAATGCTCAATAAATGTAGAAATGAAGGAAATGATGCAAAATAGTAATGATAGTAAAGAAATAGTAGAATAAACTTAGGTAAGAAAATGCACAATCGCAAGGTCATGAATTTGATTCTTTGCCTTGTTAGAAAGGTGTACAAGAGGTCATACAACACCAGAGATGCACTGTTTACTCAAAGGTAACTCAAGCGCTCAGGAAGAATGCTAACAATGCCTTCTAAGAACCAACTTAAAAGATAACTGCAACAAGAAGCTAACTCTATTTGCTAAGAAGCCAATCGAGAAGCCAAGCATCCAACCCAAAAAGCCAACAAGCGAACTGCTCTTGTTAATGCAGAAATGTCAACTCTTTCGATGAAAAATTCCAACTAGAAAAACCAACCTTTTGAGCATTATTTGTTGGCGTATTTATAGGGCTAGGAGCAAGCGAGAAATGATAGCTGGACACCATGTGTCCTGGACCCCCACAAGATACCAACGCACCCATACTGTGTAGGTGTGTAATGCTTGTTGTGAACTTGGCTACGCTGTGATTATGCCTCCAGGACTATATGTGCTGATATCAGTGTATTAACAATGCAAATAGAAATGAAGCTTACACTACAAGACTATGTCTTCCCTACTCTTATGACCAGGTCAAGTGTAGGAACAATGTTTTCTTTGGAGCTAATCAAGGGGTGTGCAAAATAGAGTGAAATTGCTGATTCTGCCAAGGAGATGCTAGAATGAGGAAGATTGCTATCGACAAGTTCTAGAACTACCCAAAGACTTCTTGATGCTTCTGTACCAGTGTTGTGTAACTCATGCTATCAAATATATTAGCGTAGCGTAAGTGACAATTTTCTACCCTGTGCTACGCTACGTAGTGTAGCATAGCATAGCCAGTGGTTTCAACTAGAACTTATGCTGAAGCCGAAAGTATGTCTAAAGCTTAGTCATGCTAACAACTGCAACTCTTGTCTTTTGTGTTGAGAAGCCTTTGAACTTGTTGAACTTATGTTTGGACCACTTTTGCTGCTTTTGTATTGTTGCTATGCTATGTAGCATAGCACAACATAGTAGCTAGTGTATCCTTCCTTTTTCATTCAATCCGCCATCTTCTAGAAAGAAATTTGCTCAAAGTCTATTAATCAAGTGGGGCGAGAACTTTTGGAGGTTGAAGTCGTTTCAAGGTGCCGTTTTCTTATTGGAATCAGTTGGAAAGATGGGCCTTTCCACTTTGCTTTTGCTACACTGTGCTACGCTACATAGCATAGAATGGTGTAGCTCCTTGCATTGACTGAATTCCACTTTGTCTTTGCAATCACTTTGTCACTTTGCACTTGGACACTTTCGCAACCATTTTCTCAAAGCTTGCAATGCTGCATAATGTAGCGTAGCGTAGCAGACTTCTTCACTAGGAAACTTGTTGAAATTTTTTACTCATCCTAAACACTCTCGACGACTCCTAGCATAGTTTCTAAGTAGACGGTCAATCAGGAAAATTGTCCAAGTGGGCAGGCTAGAGAGTCCATTGGGCCTATCAGCTCTAGAGATAGAAAACTTGCCAGACTAAATAGTCTAATCTCAGTGCCTACATTTTCCAGCCAAACCATCATGACACTACACTTGTGTAAGTCCTTGCCTAAATTCGATGACCCTGGTGAAGCAAGAGGGCCTAGAAATTTTATGGTGTTTCACCTAGGATGATATAATGTGGTGTCATTAGTATAAGGATTGGATGTAATCTTGAATATTTAAAAAAAGATTAATCAATCATTTTAATCATTCCTAACATAAAGTATGCATTATGATCATGGTAAGGTATCTTCTACCCATTTTATCTAACTTCATTCCATCTCATTGCGATATATGATTATGAATTTGATGATCTTGTATGATGTAGTGTAGGATTCCACCTACAAAAATTGCATACATATGTATTGAAATAACAATATGATTTACATTCAAATCTATAAGTGTCTATGAATGCTTATGTAAATGGTTATACAAGTGCATTAAGGATAAGAGCCTACTTTGGGAAGGATCTACTTTATATAACTCTTGGGAATCATATTTATAAATTAATATTATGCCATTTAGATTATAATGAGCTACCACTAACTTCATTCACTATCATCATACTTCTCTATTCTCACACAAATTAAGCTTTAATAAATCATATTTGACCCTTCCAACTTCATTCAATTATACTAAAGCATGATTCTCCCATTTGACAACATTAGCAAAGCTTCAATAGTATTAAGATTCAAAGAAATGATAAAATTTTTAAAGAATTATAACAAAAAATATAATTTTTAAGGATTGTAATATCATAGGATCTACAATGTCATAGCTATGATTTCACATCTATGATATCATCATTATAAACAACCATGGAACTCGTGCATCCTTAATAATTTTTTACATTTATTTTTCTTCATAAGGGAAGTTCATGCTATTTTCTTATTTTAGAGCCTTCTACATGCCCTAGCTTCAAAATTACAAATCCAATTCCCACCATTTAAATTCCTTTAAGCTTCCATAGTTGAGCTCTTAGTCATGAGGAGGATGTAATGTCGTATGAAATTTTTGTGAATAATTGTCTTTG
Organism: Gnetum montanum; assembly: GCA_015680685.1. Lineage (NCBI taxonomy): Eukaryota > Viridiplantae > Streptophyta > Gnetopsida > Gnetales > Gnetaceae > Gnetum > Gnetum montanum. The sequence continues at coordinate 22,888 of MNCI01036612.1, read as the reverse complement.
AAAGATTAAGATAACAACCATTTAATATTTTGAAATTTTATGAATTTTTGTGATTCTTGAAATTCTATGAAAATTTTTTTATTTAATTGCCATTGATTGAGGGCTAGGTTATTTAAGTCATTAATGTAATTTTTATAATTCAATTTAATTATTTAGCAATTTGAATTTGAGAATGAGTGAAACACCACCAAGAAAATTCATGTTCTATCCTATGACCTTCACCATCCAACTTGAGGTAAGATTTTATTGTAAATGTAAGGTTTGTAGCCCATGAGTTGCAATCTTACATACTTTAAATTTTGAAGGTTAAAAAAATGTCTCACAAGTTGCTATTACCCTCCTTCCCATTTGGAAAAAGTAATGTCATGTTTATATTTAGGCTTGGGAAGGCTAAAAAAGCCTTAGGGACTACCAAATTTGGCATTTTAATGGGTTTTATTGTGGCTATAGCCTTGACTACATTGGAGATGAATATACCCAGGGTTGAAGTTGGGTTTTCCATTTTCCTAGCAATGGCTAGTGTACTCACCATAATTTTCAGTAGTCATAGCATGGCCACCATAGTCATCACAAACTCTTGGCAATCTTCACATAGACAACATAGTCAGCTTATTTTCCAACAAATTTCAACAGTGCTAGCATAGCTCTCCAAGGCTAGTACACTGGTCTCTGGCAACACCAAGGCCTAGATACCTCCAAATAGACTTAGTAGTTAATGTGAGTATGTGTGTGTGCTATTGTGGTGTGTGGTTGTGAAAAACGAAACGATTGCGTTGTGTGTAAACTACAAATGACTTATCTTAAAGAGATTCAGCCAACTTTGCTAAGTACTGTGAGTTTTTGAGAGTTCCTATTTTGTTCAATTGCCTAGTCTATGCGGTCCTTATAATACCTACTTGTAACAAATAAAATTTTTCAAAAACATTTGAGCACAACTCTACGAATCTACTTCTATTTTTCCCTAGAGAAAGAGATAGTTCCACAAGAAAACTAGAAATAGAGCAAGATTCGATGGAAATAGACAGAAAAGAAAGTAGATTTGTGTGGACCTCAAATATTTGAATAAGGTAAAATGACATGAGTAAAAACTTCGCAATAAAGCTATCCAAAATTCAATAACTATGAATTGTTCAACTTCTAAGGCTCAAATAAGCAATTTCTTCAATACAATCCTACTATGCTACCAAAAAATTGCTATGTAAACTACCACGTACGAGAGTCCATTTTGGCTAGATAATGGACGTCAAAAATTGCATTCAAAAGAGCCTTCAAAGGACTTAACAATTTTTGATTGAAATACCACGGAGATTCACTTTAAAGATAAAAAGAAGTTATTCTGGTCCCATCAAAATACCAAAGATTTTCTTAACCCTCTTGACTATTGAATCGTTCGACGTCATGACTACAAGCAGAGGCTCTCTTACAACGATCTCAATAGTAGTTCTTATAGGTTGCACAATAATAAAATTTGCTACTAAAATTCTCTTAAGGCTTTTAAACACAAGTGCTTCTATGACAAAATTTTAACAGAAATTTTCTATCGGGCAACAAGAACAATAAGAGCAATCTAAAAATTCCAAAATTACTTACCAAGGATGATACTATCTAAACCACTAGCTAGATAATTTAAACAAAATAAAAATAAAAAATAACTAATAGGACTATGAAAAATACGCTAAAATCTTTTCTTTAGCAAGAAATCTTATAAGCAATCGTTCACAATTTCTTCTTTACAATGCTTTTCTCCCAAGACTCAAAGTGTGTCTCCAAGTGAGAGCCCAAGTGTGTGATATTAATGTCTTCTCCCAAGTCCTCCTCAAGTGTGATCCCCCTCCTTCCTTACCTTTGAATCCTTTTTATAAGGTTCAAAATGTAGGTAGGTAAGTTACAAAATATCTTGGATGGTTATAACCACCATAGAGATAAAAGAGCTGTGGGTGACAAGTGTCCTATTCAGTTGCCAAGTGTCTTCATTCAGTTGCCAAGTGGCCTCATTTAATTGTCAAGTGGTCATNATTCAGTTGCCAAGTGGCCTCATTTAATTGTCAAGTGGTCACCATGAAGATAAAAAGGTTGCATTTGACAAGTGTCCCATGCAATTGACAAGTGGACCTTCAGTTGCCAAGTGGTCACCATGGAGATAAACAAGTTGTAGCTGACAAGTCGCCTTTGTAGTGGTTACAAACATCATGGGATTAAGGCTAGGAAGTTGCAACTTCCACACAAAGTTACAACTATAGAAATAAAATATATGGTGACCAAGTGTCCTATTCGGATATGAGGGAGGGTCAGAATGTCAAGTGCAAGTTCGGATACGAGGGTTTTGGCATAAACAAGCTGGTTCCCCTGGGTGATTCTACAATTCCAGGGTTCAAATCCACGAAATCGCAGCGACGTCTGTACATGCCATCGCCGACCAAAGCCCCCGGTGACCACTTCGAAGGTCACGACCTGGAAGACATCGAATACGCCGAGGGTTTCGGCAACATCAATAATTAGATTAACGATGACGGAGATGACAAGTACAACAATGATGGCCATGATGACGATGATGATGGAGAAGTGGATCTGCTAGATGTGTTCATGACGAGAATCCAGGAAGAAATGGATGCCTTGAATGCTGGATATGATTCTAACCAGGAGGTTTATGATGCCACCAAGGTCGTTGATGCTGCCCAAGGCCATCTCAAGTACGATTCTGATGGTAATCTAGTTGTGCCTAATGATAAGAAGAAGATTAAGCCTATTCCTGCTCTGGATCATTCGCAGATTGAGTACGATCCCCTCAACAAGGATTTCTATGAGGAGAGCACTTTATTACCGCCATGACTGTTTTGGAAACTAAAGCTTTCTGGCAGAGTCTGGGAATCAAGCTTTCTGGATTTGATGTGCCCAAGCCCATCAAGAAATTCAATGACTCTGGATTTTTGATAGCATTAATGAATTTTATTAGCAAGTAGGACTACGAGAATCCCACTCCCATACAATGCCAAGCATTGAGAATGCCACACAAAAGATGGTAGAAGATGGAAGGGTTCCATCTTCTAGAAGAACCACTTCAATGGGGCTACAGTAAAACTTTTCACTGTAACTTTTTCTGTAATCCTTACCTCTATAATAGTTTATTGCAACTGATTCCACAATGTGTCTATTCCATGAAATGGCCAAAATGTGCCAACAAAAACATAAGAAATTATCTAATGAAGCTCATAAAAGGCATGATTATCTTTGTGACATAGCTAAGGATCCAATGATATCTACCAAAGATAATCCATTGAAGTACTTTAGAGTAGATAGGTATTTCCATTATCATCAAATGAATGGTCATGACACCAATTTTTACTTATCATTAAAGGATGATCTCTAGAAGATAACAGATCATAGAGAGTTGGTGTTGAATGAGCCCAACTATTTAGGCACCAATAACAACTCTTATATTGTAGCCTTATTCATAGAAACCAAAATGTCTAGTCCTCCTAGGGAACTATTTATCATCAAACTACCATATTAGCTCCAAAATACAAAGCATAGAGAGCCTTTTATCATATGGGTATCACCTCCTCCAACTCCTAATAAGCCTTGCATGACATATTTTCCCTTCAGTGGAATCAACTTTAGAATTGATGCCATGAGTTACTAGTCCTCCAAAACCTAAAGAATCATTCATTATCAAAGTTCCTCCACCTTTAACAACCATGATAACTAGTGATCACAGCCCAACTATAGTGGTGCACAAATTGAAGGTTAGTAAGAAATCATCATCATAAAGGTGATGAAATCAACCTATCACCAAACCAACAAGGAAGCCCATTGAAGGTAATTAACAATAAAGGGATTTGAAATAAGATACAACAAGATCAATTGCACCCATGGAGAAGGGGCCCAAGACACTTACATTAAAACCTATGCACAAAATCTAGGAAAGATGGAGGAATTTAAAACCATTAAGGTTGATAGGTGACACACAAAGGGCAAGAGATTACTTGCAACAATGGAGCAAGCCAAATGATAATTAAAATAAAATAACACATCACTAAATGTATATGACTTGGTCATGACTTTTCTTGCTGATAGGGATGCACTAGCTCAAGTTTTAACTTCTATTCCTCTAACTAGAGGCATGCTAGTCAACAAGGGATCAATCCATTCTATCATTGAGCAAGCTTTGATTAAGGAAAATAGGCATCAACTAATCCTTAGCTTTTGTGATAGTGAAGTGAAGATTGATTGTCAAAATGGAGAAGTGTTGTTCACTTCTCTCCTCATTACTATACATGTTGAAAGATGCAAGGTTCATCATGTTCATGTGGATGATGAGACAACAGCTAATGTGGTACCATTTTCCATTGTTGACAACCTAAGCTTAACTAAGAACATCTAAGAAACCAATACATTAGCACTCAATTCATTTAATGGATTCTTAGTAGTGGTTTAAGGTTCCATTTAATTGGAGTTTGTAGTAGGTGAGTAATTTCCTACATTTGCTAACTTCCTAGTGATTGAAGAGACACTTGGGTTCAACTTGATCTTAGGAAGGCCATGGTTAGCTAAGCTTCATCTGGTCTCATTTCCTATACACTAGGAGATCCATTTACCATAAGACAGAGAGAAAATTATGATCTATGAAGACAATATATTAGTACCATCAATTAATTATGTCAACATTGACCAAGGCTCACAGGAAAAGTTTTAAGAGAAGACTTCCAAATCTCAAGCTAGGGTCAATACAAAGAAAACTAACAACAATAATAACAATGAAGCTAAAGTCACCAAACCTATGGCATTAAGTGATGAACTAAAATACCTACAAACTGCCATGTCAAACAACCAACATGATGAGAGTATGATCGTACAAAGGAAGTCCTTTGATTCATCAAAGGTCAAGCAATAAATACAATGTAGATATATCATCTCTTCTTTTACCAATAGAAGCTTGTTTACCTTTGCAACCCGATATCATGTTTCATGGTTTATTTTATCCCTATATGCCCTTTTGATGCTATCCCATACTTGCTAGCCAAGTATGGACCATAGCCTGCTAAGGCCTAAAACTAGTGATATCATGACCCAATAAGGCCTAAAATAGGAAACACATTGGCTTGCTAAGGCCTAAAATTGGCAATTCATTGGTCGTCCATTACCTAAAATTGGAAAAATGAATGGCCTTTCATAACCTAAAACTAGAAAAAATCTAATAACGTATTTCACATATCACTTTATTAAATTATTACATTATAACTACAAGATTTATCCAAGGTAGCCTTTTAACATTATGAAAATGTAAAATCCATAACATGAATGAAAAATTAAGCATCAAAACATATAAACAAAATTAAAATTTAAAAATAATAATAGTCTAAATTTTGTCACATAGTGTGAAAAATTTTAAATAATACATAAAATAATAAACTATATCTCAACATTCATGGCTAACTCTAGCCATAACATCACAACAACATAATAATAACAATAAAGATAGCCAAAAACATAGCCAACAGATGGTGCTAAGATGCAACTAGAAGGGGGTTGAGGAGCACTTCCAACATCATCATTACTAGGGCCACTGTCATCACCTATAGCCTACAATAATCAAAATACAACATGTTAATAACCAATAGAGGCTTTAAAATTTTCATAAAGATACCAAAAACATACCAACATTGACTATACAGCTAGGGAGGTTTGTAATTTTAACAATCAAAACTTTAGTTATACAAGGTTGTTTGTACAAGAACAGAAATGATAATTTCTAACTAAAATTTTTTATCCAAGCCTAGGGGCTAATTATGCATGAAATTCAATAAAATTGGACATCTATTCTAAGTTCTAAGCCTAGAGAAAATTTTAACAATAACCCAAAATCATAGCATAATTTAACAAAACATTGCACAAAGATTTAGAACTATAGATAATGACATAGTGAATAACTAATAAAAAATATGATTTTTTTTAATTTACCAAAACCAATGTCAAACCCTCCCTAGAATATCTAAAAATATATAGGAACCTAGGGTTTTGGTTTAAAAAATCCTTGCAAGTGTCAATGTTGCCCAAAAGCATAGGGGTAAAGCCATGGAAGCCAAAAATCTCACTACATAGCAACTCACAAAATAATTCATAGAAAATAAATCGTAGATCAAAATTCAGTGATTTCATAACCATTTGAATGATTAAATAATAAACTAAAAATCTACAACTTGAATGACCAACAATTCTAAGCTACTTTTACAAAAACAATATGGAACATGACATGAAGAAAATAGTGAAAATTACAAAAATCCTTGTGTATTGGCTTACAAAAAAAATTATAGAAAATTCATTGTAAGTTAGAATATAGTGGTTCAACCATAATTTTGAGCATTGAAAATTGTACTACAATTCT
>MNCI01036612.1:5593-15963 GCA_015680685.1 Gnetum montanum | reverse complement strand
AAATGTAAAGCGGTAAAAATAATGGAAATAATGATGATAGTAAGCAAATAGCAAAATAAATTTGGGTGAGAGAGTGTACCACCCCAAAGGTTGTAGATTTGATCCTTTGCCTTGTTTGAAAAGTGTACAATAGGTTGTGCAAGGCTAGAGAGACACTACTTACACCGAATAGTATGGTCACAGGTCTTCTGCTTGCTATTCTATTTGCTAAGATGCAAAAATGATTAACTTGCAAAGGGATGTTTGGAGCCAACCAGAGAACCCAAAGGTAACCAGAATTCTCAAGAGAATGCCAACTATGCTCTTCAAAAACCAACTTAAAAGCCACATGCACCGAAAAGCTAACTTTTTTTCGAACAAGACAACCACCAAGCCAACCCTTCAAGCATTTTTTTCCAGGGTTTTTATAGGACTAGGAGCAAGAGGAAAATGCGGTCTAGACACCATGTGCCCTGGGGCCCACAAGGTGCTAATCATGCCCATACCATGTGGGGTGTGATGCAAGATGTGAACTTTGTTACGCTGTGACCATACCAACCAAACTGCATGTGCTGGAATATAATGTGCTAATAATGTGAGCAACGTGAAGCCTATGCTTCAAGACTACATCTTCCCTGCTCTTACAAGAAGGGTGAAGCATAGGAACAAATTTTTGGAAGTTGACTAGGGTGATGCGAAATGGAGTAAGATTGTTGATTCTACCAAGGAGATGCTAGAGTGAGAAAAATTATTGACAATAAGTTCTAGAGCTACCTGAAGATGTCTTGATGCTTCTATGCCAATTTTTCACTACTCACACTCTTGAACACATTGGTGTAGCGTAAGTAGCTACTTGCTACGCTGTGCTATGCTATGTAGCATAGCATAGAGTAGCCAATGGTCTTGACAGAAATTTGTGTAGGAGCTGAAAAGCATTTTCTCTGAGGCTTAGTTAGGCTAACAACTGCAACTTTTTTCCTTCATGTTAGAGAGCTTTTGGACTCCCTGAGTTCATGTTTGGAATACTTCCATTATTTTTGCATTTTTCCTATGTTGTGCTACACTATGTAGTGTAGCACAGTGTAGCAGCCAATGTACCTTGCTTTATTTTTTCAATCTGCCAATTTCTAGTGAGAAACTTTGCTTGAGGCCTGAGGTCTAAGTGGGGCAACTAGTTTTAGAGGCTAAAGCATTGTCAAGTGCAATTTTCTTGTTGGAATCACTTGGAAAGGTGGGCCTTTCTTCTTTGCCTTTGCTACGCTGCATAGCATAACATATTTTGTTGAGTAAATCATGACTTTCCTTGCAATCATTCTGATACTTTACATTTGGATGCTTGAGTAGCTATCTTTCAAGGTTTTCTATGTTGCATAGCATAGCATAACGTAGCAAGATTCTTCACTAGAAAACATGCCAAACTATTTTGCTCATCCTGAACACTTTCGGCAACTCCTAGCATGGTCTCTGGGTAGACTGTCAGCTTAGTCAATTGTCCAGTTTGGTAGGTTGGAGAGTCTAGCAAGCCTGTTAGCCTTGGAGATAGAAAACTTGTCAGACTAGAAAGTGTATCCTTAGTGTGAACCATCATGACACTGCACTTGCGGAAGTCCTTTCCTGAATTCCAAGACTCTATTGAAGCATGAGGGTCCTAAAATTTTATGGTATTTCACTGGTCCCTCTTTGTCGACGTTTGAAGGATCCACTTGATAGATGTCAACAAAGAATATGAAACACCATGAAGGACAAGACACCAACATCACTTTCTGGTGGTTGCTCATATGTCACTTTTCTACACTCAGGAGTATCAGGATAATTGTGTAGGAAAAAGGAGGAAAAGGTTGGATTTGAGGGGATAGGTTCAGGAAAAGAAAAGATGAAATGTATCACGGTCCCTTGTCAAAATTCTTGTGAGTGTATTAGTGTGCATGAGCATCTTTCTTTTGCTGGCTTCTAACCTCTTTTTGGAATCCTTAGAGATGGTCATTGTGAAATGAAATAGTTGGTGTGCCATTTCTTTTGGGGACACGTTCTCTTTTTTTTTTGTACGCTTTTACGTTTTTCTTTTGTTGTTTAGCCATGTTCACTTGCAAACAACCTTGTTGTTGCAAGATAGGTGTTTCCTCCCCAAGATTAGTTGTGTTACATCCATATGGGGCTTTGACCTACCTACAGATGCTTCCCATGTGGGGAGCTATGTTACGCGCATCATGGACTTTGTGGTTGAGCATATGGGAGGGCTTTACATGCATCGAGAAAGCTTGTAAAAGAGATGTTACAAGGAGAAAATGTGGGTGTAAGTAATAAGATGATGAAGGTTAAGAGGAAGGGCAGGATGTGCACTCCCAAGTAGCTAAGCTAGTCAGAGCAATCACCTCGGCACACTGTAGTGTCCTATCCTCCTAGCAAAATGCATCCCTAACTGACACCATCTTGGCTCATATCCTGCAGGTGAAATAGAAAGTATACCAGAGAAATGTAACCATGAAACATAGTTAGGCTAAGTTCTTACTTGCTATAGATACTATTCAAGTGTCTAGCATTGTTGCTGATGCATGCGATGTCTAAAGTAGGAAGGCCAATAGTGGTTCTGGCAGTGGCAAACTGAAGGGGCCAGCAGCGAGGAGGCTAGGAGTTACGATGATGTGAGTGCTCAGGAATCCCCTTCCAAGGTAAAAATCATGTAGTTCAGATATAAGAGGAGTGACCTAATAGCTGAACGTATGTTAAGCTTGGATGATGGCAGGGGTTGGAAGGTAGAAACTTTGTGGCTGGGCCACAATACTACTGGGACTACAGAATCAGGCACTAACAACGAAAGCTACTGCCAAGGCAACAAGCCATCGTGGTGGGAGCTCTAGAAGGTCAACAAGATGTCACACGACATCTCCAGAGGATCAGCAAGATGCTAGGGGTAGTGGCATTGCATATGTTCTAGAGGGTGTTCTCTTATCATCGTGAACTATGTTTTGGAACTATAATGCCCCACCCTGTGTTAGCATTATGCACACTCGCTTATTCATAGGATCATGGATCCAAGCTAGGAACGTTGTGCTGAGAACCTAGTTTAACATCTTGGTAGACTGTCAAATGTACTAGTTTAAGGTCCCAACAGACTACAAAATGCTAGTTTAAGGTCGTAGCAGACTGTTGTGCTAGTTTATCGTCATAGTAGATGGTGGATGGGCCAATTTAAGGTCATAGTGGACCATCTTTGTTGGTTTTACATTATAGCAGATGGTCTATGCTACTTTATAGTCATGGCAAACTCTCTGTGCTAGTTTATAGTCATAGTGGACTATCTCTGCATGTTCCTTCCCAGTTTACTAAAAACTTCTTTGCATGTTCACGGACAGCTCTGAGAACTAGGTCTCCCTTTTTGATTGGTCACCGATTTAGGTTGAAAAGATGCTTTTGCCACTACTTATCTTGATACCATTTGATATGACCAAGTGTTTGTGCACGCTCTTCCTCTAGGAAGTCAAGGTTGATGATCCTTGACTCGTTGTTCTAGGCTTCATTCATGATTCTTGAAAGGATCATCCCCAGTGATGGTACCTAAAATTCAAGAGGTAACACTACTTTAGATCCATAAACTAGGCTATAAGGACTCTTACCTATAGCTATTCTGCACGTTGTATGGTAGGCCCACATCACATAGAGGATTTGCTCGTTCCATCACCTCTTGTTGTTGCTAAGGATCCTTTTAAGAAAGTTGATGATGGCCTTGTTTGTTGCCTCTCCCTAACTATTTTCCAGAGGGTAGTATGATGATGAAAATGATTGCTTAATGCCAAGGTTGCTAGAAAAGGTTTTGGTTCTCACACTACTAAACTGTGGTCCATTGTTTATCACAATAGTCATGGGAAGACCAAACCTTGTTACTATGTTATCTAAGATGAAGTGGCAAACCTGTTGGGATGTAGTCTTTGTAAGGGGAATAGCCTCTACCCACTTTGTAAAGTACTCGGTGGTAGTGATGATGAAACTATGTCCTATAGAAGACTTAGGTGTGATGGGTCCTATGATATCTAGTACCCATCATTGGAATGGCCACGTGATCTACGTGGGATGCAACTAAGTAGGTGAAACATGTATAAGGTTTTTGTGATGTTGGCATGTATCACACGTCTTAACTTTAGCAAAGAAATCTCATTTCATGCAAGGCCAATAGTACCCTACGCGTCTGATTTTAGCTACCATAGCCCTGGGAGCTATGTGTCCTTCACATAGTCCTTCATGAACCTTGTTAATGATTTTCTATGCCTCTTCCCTACCAATGCAAGTTAATAATATCCCATCAAAGGAGTGTTTACATAAAGTATTATCTCCTACAAGGATGTACTTTTGTGCTCACTTTCGGATTGCATCCTTTTGGGTGGATGTCAAGCTGTGTGGGGGTTCACCATGTTACAAGTAGGCCTTAACGTTAGCATACCACTCTTGGGTGTTGGTAGCTCTTACGAAGGTGATGTTTACTACTTGAGTGATAGGGTCTGTGAATTCTATTTTCGAAGAAGATAAAGTTGCAAACAGATATGGCAGCACATTTACGCTAGCGTGGCTAAGGCATTGGCTATAGTGTTTTCATTGCATGGCACATGTTGGATGTCTGTCATTGTGAACTATTTGAACAAGTTTTTGGCCAAATCACAATAAGGCTATAAGTGTGAAGCTTTACAAGCATAGATTTTAGTGATATGGTTGACGACAAGTTGAGAATCGCCTTGGATTGCCAAATGTTGAATATTTAATTACTGGGCGGCTAAGAGGCTCCTAAGGAGTCCTTCATACTCAACTACATTTTCTGTACAAAGGAAGGTAAAATGGTAAGAAAAAATGTTGAATGTCCCCCAAGGGGAATGTAATGATGGTGGTAGCACTACTACCTCACTTGGTTGAGGTGCCGTCGAAATGTAAAATGGCCTCGAAGTGCGATGGCACATAGTTGATACTGCTAACATGTTCATCAGGGAATTCAGGTTCTATGGTTGCCCAATCATCAACTGGTGAGGTAGCAAGCTATGTAGCTATCACTTGTCCTTTCTTTGATGATTTGTCTACATAGTGTAAATCAAATTGTGCCATTATAGCTTTCCATTAGGCTATTCTGCTACTTTCATATAAGTTATTTATGATAGCCTGAAGTACGTTGCTTTTCCATATAATGTTCACCTGGCTATGGAATAGGTAGTGTCTCCACTTTTTTAGCACAAATACTAAAGCGAGAAAATTCCTTTCCACTTTCTTGTATTTCTCTTCGTATGCTATTAATGCATGGCTCAAGTAATAGACTTGGATTTTAGAGCCGTCCTCTCTTTTCTGGCATAACAGTGCTGCGATAGATGTGTCTGAAGTGGCAAGGTAGATGTAGAAAGGCTTATCCCTTTATGGTGGGTAAATAGTTGGAAGTTGTAAAAGCTCCTTCTTCAAGTCATCGAAGGCTTGTTGACATTGTGTTGTCCATTCAAAGTTAACCCCTTTCTTTAGTAAGTGTTGCATGGGGTGTAACTTGTTAGTCAAATTTGCTATAAACCTTCTGATAAAATGTATTCTACCTTGCAACCCAAAAAATTATTTAAGGTTGGTAGGGGGTGCTAGGTTAATGATGGCCTTAACTTTTTCAGGGTCCACTCATATTCCAGCCTCCGACACTACAAACCCTAGGATGCGCCTGATTTTAACTCCAAACACACATTTCTTTGGGTTGAGACGTATGTCATACCTATGACAATGCTTGAGGACTACATCTAGATTTGTGTGATGATCAATAGCTATCTTGGACTTGACTTCTATGTCATCCACATAATCGTTTAGTCTCTCTAGGATGTAGTTGTTGAATATGTATGTCATTGCTCATTGAGAGGTTGCTCCGGAACTTTTGAGACCAAAGGGCATCATAGTTTAACAAAAGGTTCCCCAAGAGATCATGAAAGTAGTCGTCGACTAATGCTCTACATTGATGTGAATTTGATTGTAACCCAAGAACCCATCCATAAAGGATAATTAAGAATGACCAACCATAGTGTCAATAAGGTGGTTAATACTTGGTAATGGGAAGTCATCCTTAATCGTTGCTTTGTTTAGATCTTAGAAGTCTATACAAATTTGTATACCTCCCATTTTTTTAGAGACTACAACAATGTTTGATACCCACTCTGAGTAATCGACTGCGTGAATGAAGCCTACTTGGTATAGCTTGGTGATTTCGTCACGTACGGCTAGTTTGATTTCTAGTTTTATCTTTCGAGCCTTTTGTTTAACTGGTTTGATACATAGGTCTAAGATAATGTTATGTTGTATTAACTATGGGTCTAAGCCTAGCATGTCACTATAGGACCACACGAATACTTTGATGTTGTCTTGGAGGACTTTAGATACATCTTCTTGAATTTGTGGATTTAGGAAGGAGCTAAGTTTTAGTTTCCTTATTTCTCCCTTGGATGACGTTACAGGCACCTTGATGAGAGGGTCCTTGGTCACATCGCTAGCCTCTATGTCTAAGGCTTGAACCAAATATTCAAGCCAATCTAGGGATGTTTCCAGGGATGCTACAATCTTATCAGTGGATGATTCCCAATCTATTGACTCTAAGTTTAGATGTCTTACAAGCTTTCCATGAGGACCTATCAAGGTTAAAAGTGGATGTAGATCATGCTGCATGGCCATTTTATTCAACCTGCAATAATAAGAGAAATCCAAGTCAAGTGATGCCTATTTTTAGTAATAGCACATAATAATAAACATTTGCAAAGCAACAATGGAACATGAAATAACTATCAATTATTTGGCCAAGTTCGCAAGTTACTAGTTTAGGGTCTTTGTGGACTATGAATGGGTTTGAACATGTGAGGGACATTAAATTTTCCAATTTAAGATCATGGTGGACTATGACATTGTGAGATCTAGTTTAAAATATGAAAGAGATACTAAGGATGCTAGTTTAAGGTCATGGCGGACCATACTCATGCTATAGTGTACGTAAAAATGTAAATCGAGGTTACTAGTTTAAGGTCTTAGCAGACCGTTAACAGGTGGAGTTCGAGAACTAAGGTCACTAGCTTAAGATCTTTGAAAACCATTAATGGATGGGCTTTGTAAAAGGTCACTAGTTTAAGGTCTTTGTGGACTTTTAACAGGTAGGCTTTGTAAAAGGTCACTAGTTTAAGGTCTTTGCGGACCGTAGCGGGTAGGCTATGTAAAGGTAGGTTGTTAATTTAAGATGAGAAAAAAATTTTGGTTGGGCCCACCTATTATGTTGCAAACAATGATGCTACGCTAGAGTAGGTTTGTGACACAATAGTGCTACGCTATACGGGGCATCCCACATTACCCAGGGTGCAAAAATTGCAAGTTCTTTTCACCGCGTCGACTATAAATAGGGTTTTACCCCTGGTGAACTTGTCATTTTTGTTGTCAGAGCATAGAGCCCAGATCCAAAGCATAGCACAGTTCTATTGAGAGAAAGCGAAGCAGTGTAGCATAGTAGTTAATAGAATTCATGAGTGAGACAATGGCACCCAAAGGCAAATGCAAGCACCGAGGACTTGCTAAGGTGGATGAGGTAAAGGACACTTTGGGGTGCCTATCCCAGGTGCATGTCAAAGTTCAGGAGGAGGCTCCATCCACTTGGTAAGTTGCTATGCTTCCCTTGTTTTTAAACTACGGTAATTGTTATTGTGATGAGATCCACATCTTTTGCCATTGTTTTGATTGGTATTTTGGCTACTACGCTGCTGCTGTTGCCGGTTGGCCGCAGCGGTTGTGTAGACGTTACGCTACAGCTACATGTGGTATTTCCTCGACTGCCATTATTGTGACCACCTTGTCATAGGGGTTTTGGAAATTTTGGATAGCTTAGCGCAAGGTTAGTATAGCATACTTTCCATAGGAGGGTTTGGCCATCTACGAGATTTGACAACATGACACTTTGTTTAATGTAGTGCAGCACTAGTTATTTTGTATAGCAGGAGTATGGTTGAGACAACTGTAGTGCAATGAATTCTTTCTTGTTTGAATTTTGTAATTTTTTTATTATGATATACCAATGTGTCATAGAGTCTTTTAGGTTTGTCGTGTTGTTACGCTATTGAATCTACAGAATTGCTACATTGCTGAATTTATTTTTTTAAAGTTTGCTACATTGCCATGCCTTTCATGATAATATGTTGGTTACATTATTATGTTGTTTCATGTTTTTCTATTCTTGTTTCTTTGCTACGTCATGTTTCATGTGTTTGCATCTAGGTGTTGTTGCATTGTGTGAGGCTTGATGACTATGCTGCACTATAGGTATCACGTTGCTACATTGCGTATAATTTTTAGTCTTTTCTTTTTTATTTTTATTAGAGATATATGTGACTAGGAGATCATGCTACGCTACATGCAAAGAGAGTATCATGCTACGCTATATGCAATCAGAGGGTTACACTATGCTACATGTAAACTTCACTCATAGACACTACTAATGTTTGGTGCTTCATTATGTAGGGTCATGTTGAAGCTGTTGGCACATTTTGGCCATTTCATGGAACAAGCTTTATAAGGTTATGGTGATTTTTGAAAAATTTAAAAGAGATTATTGAGATTTTATTTCTTCACCTTGAAGTCTACCATGTTGATTAAGACAAGCTTTTGCTAATTGGTTCACATCCACAAAGGCATGGGAGAATGTCCCAGAATCTTAGAGGCCTTGTTCAACTTGCATCCTTGAACCAACGAATACACAAAAGTTGCAGAGCCTCCTTCCAAGGACCATGTTGCCCATATGAAAAAATGTTACCATTCCATGGGATTTCATTCCTTGTTGGCATTCGGACAAAAATGAGCCTAGAATCATGAACACTACCAAAACCTTCTCTTATTCAGGCACATACTTTGGTGCTAAAATCCAAAATTTAAATCTTTCTACCACAAGACAAGAAGACTGGCACACTATTCTCTGATGCCTTAAATAAGACACTGCAAATTCATTGGGCATAGTGGTCAGCCATGGTTATGTGAAGGTGAAGAACTCCACACATGGTGCATAGAAACCATTGTTTAATATGGCATGGATACGCCAACCACTGAAGGCACAGGAAACTCTGCTACCTCAACGGTAGGTAGTCTAGGCCAGGCCTTCATAGCTACATATCAAAATCAAAACTTTTTTACGCTGCTACTACACTCTCTCTTCCTTCTTTTTCGCAAGGATTGCAAAAAAAAGGGCACAGCACCAAATTGAGGCATTTGTGGGAGATCTGGATGAAGGAAGCCAACAGCCACGTGATGATGAAGAAGCGATTAATTAAATATTTACCTTGGGTAAACTTTGTGAAGATACTATGCAGTAAGTCATGGTTTTTGTGATAATGGATGGTAATATGGATGATGTAGTTAAGTGTCTCAATATCGGCAGGGAAGCTTTAGGCACAGGTGAGGCATCACGTGTCAGAAAATTTTCGAGCAAGGATAAACACTTTTATCCTTCTCTGTCCATCAATGATCTTCTGGTTACCTACAAGGATGTTGCGAGAGAAAACGGTTGTGAAACATCGGTTACTGAAGCCCTTGTCGCTCAGGAAGCATTTGTGAATTCTGAAAGCTCTAAAAACCTTAGACGAAAATTGCTCACTGCTAATGGAGTGGCAGTGCAAATAAACTACAACTAAAATTTCCGTAAATGAAAAAGCGGATTTCAATGACTCAAGAGGGATGGCGAAAATAATGTAACAAGCCCTACGATTTTACGTCTACGACCCGACTCGCCGTAACCATGTACCAGTAACATTCAGTCACAAGCCAAAACGCAGAAACAGAGAGAGAAATAGAGAGGCCGAACTGGTCAAGTCAATTGCCAACGCGGCAGCACCAACACCAGCATCTTCTTCATCTTCAACCTTTACCCAGACTTACACAGCCGCTGAAGAACACCCATAGCCATGACTCGTTTCTGCTGCGCTTCCGTGCCCTGTTCACGTAGCTGTCGGACCACATCGTGTTAGTGGCGATCCGCACGTGGCCCACGCTGTTCGACGGCACCACCGTCCGCAGATGGAAAGGCCTCGATTGCTGCAAACACAGACGTGAAAAATATGGGTAGGCCACAAAACCCTAACTAAATATCCAAGATGTCGTACACGTGAGAGACAGTGCAAGCTTTAACAAATGCTTCTTGCAGACCCTAGCGGCAGATCCGGTGTTGAGGTATGCAGCAAAGGAAACTTTGCAAAAGCAACATCAGCCGTCGTAATGGCAGGTTCAGAAGATGTCCTATGGAAAGTTGAAAGTAATCCATGGTTGCGCTCTATACAAGGGACAACACAACTACTTCCATGAACCTCGCTACCCTGGCATTTGTTCATAACTGTTTGCAGTTTGGTCATGGCATGGAAACCCTAACAGAACCTGCT
>MNCI01036604.1:72197-86398 GCA_015680685.1 Gnetum montanum | reverse complement strand
TGCATAACTTGATGAATTTTGCTTCTTGTGGCTTCCATGCTAGGGATTTGAATTTTCCACACTAAGGGGGGTGGGGGGGGTTGTGGCAGGGAGGAAAAGTTTCCAAGCTAGGAAAAACGTTTCATTTTGAGGGAAATGTTTCCAAAATGCATCTTTGGTCTCCACATTGAAAAGAAAAAAAATTTCAAACCTCCCATCCTTCCACATTGGGGGTAGGTAAGATCTACCCCCTGCATGTGTTTTCAACATAGAGAAATGTCTACCCCTCATAAAACCCATCAAATTTCCTTTTTTCCAAAAGGCATTTTTGATCCCCACCCACCCCCACCACCCCCTCCCCCAAAGCCCAAATATAGATACTAGGTGACTATTTTCACTTGGGGAATGAGACTTTGACCACTTATGAGGCATTTTTTAGCTCCAAAAGTATAAAGCATGTGAAATTACCCATTGCGGATTACAATTTTCATATATACAATGAATGTTTACCTCAGGTTCCATGGGGTGAAAGATACATGATGAAGATTGATTATAACATACAAAATTTTGTGGTGTTTCAATGGCCCCTCTTTGTTGATGTCTAGAGGATTGACCTAAGAGGCACTGACAAAGAATAAAAAACACCATTGCATATTATAACATTACAATGCATTTAGGGCACATGAGAATTAGGCTATCCAAGTTACCAACTTTGCTAGTTTAAGGTCATGATGGGCCATGGTACCAGTTTAAGGCCCTAGTAGGCTATGTCGCCAGTTTAAGGTTGTAGCAAACTATTGAAAGCAGGCTCACATGTAGTATGACTTTAAATAGGAATTATTGACCAAATTGGCTAACTCATTCCCATTCATGGTAGCTATGTTGAATGCTCTATTTTCATAGGCTCTACTGACAAGGAAGGGCACTTCCTAGTTGGCTGAGAATTTGTCCACATGCTCACAGATGGCCTTGAGGATGAGGTACCCCTCCTTGATCTTGTGCATGGTTAGGTTATGGTGGTGTTGTTGCTTCTACCTCTCTTGATAGTGCTTGATGTGAGAAAGTGTTTACATACACCACTCTCCCACTAAATCTAGTGCTACTATCTACAAATCCTTACTCTACTCATCATTGATGAAGTTGGTTAAGGCTACTCGGAGTGATTGTACCTGTAATTCAAGATGTAAAAAAATTTCAAAATCATAAACAAGGGTATAAGGGATCATTCTAGTTGCTATGCGATAGGTTGTTCTATATGTTCATAGTGCATGGATAAGTCACTCATGCCACTTCCCCTTGCTATTACTGAGCATTTTCTTGAGCAAGTTGATGATGACCTTGTTGCTTGCTTCTACTTGTCCATTGTCTTAGGGGTAGTAAGGAAATGAGAAAGAATGCTTAATGCCTAGGTTGTGACAAAAATCCTTGGTTTCTTGGCTCATGAATTGAGGTCCATTATCTGTAACTATGATCATGGGTATGCAAAAATGAGCTACAATGTTATCTTGGATAAACTTGCAAACTTGTTCAGAAGTGGTCTTCCTTAGAAAAATAACTTCAACCACTTGGTAAAGTATTTGGTTACAGTGATGATGAAGCTATGCCCTGTGGTAGATTTAGGCATTATGGGTCCAATGATATCTAACCCCCATCATTGAAATGGCCATGTTATTTGGGTGATATGCAACTCAGTTGGTGATACATGTATCAAGTTGCTATATCGTTGGCATGTGTGACATTGCTTAACCTTTTGCATGTAATCATTTTTCATATGGGGCCAATAGTAGCCTAACCATCTAATCTTAGTAGTCATAGCTCTAGGTCCTATATGTCCATCAAAAAAACCCTCGTGAACCTCCTCTAGGACTATTCTAGCTTTGGTTTTGCCTAGGCACTTTAGGAGTATGTCATCATAGGACCATTCACATAATGTGTTATCACCTACGATGACATACTACTTGGATCACTTGTGTATGGCATCCTTTTGAGAAGTGGTTAGGCCCTATGATGATTTACCATGCATAAGGTAAAATTTCATATCATCATACCATTCCTTGGAAGGAGCAGTATGAATGACGACCACAAAGGTATCCTCAATGTTCTATGTGATGGGAGTAGCACAGTCCACAGTCAAGATGGGCAATTTGCTAAACACATCTAGCATTACACTAAGGGATAATGTTGCAATTGCATCAACTATGGCATTTTTGTTTTGAGGTATGTGTTGGATATTAATATCTATGACTTGTTGTAATAATTACCTTCCTAGGTCACAATAAGGTTGTAAGTGCTTAGCTTTGCATGCATACACCTCAATTACTTAGTTAACCATGAGTTGTGAATTGCCTTTGATGGCTAGGCATCTAATTCGTAGGTCATAAGCTACCATCATCCCTCTAATCAAACCATCATATTTTGCTATGTTGTTGGTACATAAAAATCCAAAATTATAGGCAAAGGATGAGATTTTACGAAATGGAAATGTTATGATGGTAGCAGCACTAGCCCCATGGGTTGTTGAAGCTCTGTTGAAGTTTATGATTGCTTCATAATCCTTAAGCACTTGGCTAACTATGTTAATGTGTTCATTAGGGAACTCATGATCTATGGCTACTTGGTCATCGACTAGTCAAACTATGAGCTTTATGGCTATAGCTTGACCTTTTTTTGAGGATTGAGAGACATAATGGAGGTCAAACTCTATAGTTATGGCTTTCCATTGGGCTATATGGCTACTTTCATAGATGTTGGTTATTACGGCTTTGAGTATGTTGTCCTTGAAAATTACATTAACTTGGCTTTTAAAGAGGTAGTGTCTCCATTTCTTCAAAGAGAAGACTAGTGCTAGGCAATGCTTCTCCACTTTAGTATATTGGGTCTTGTCGGCTACTAATGCATGACTAAGGTAGTATATAGGCATTTTTGTGTCATCATCACATTTCTAACAATTTAGAAAGGTAATGGATGTATCAAAAATGGTAAGATAAATGTAAAATGGTTTACCCTCTTGCGAAGGATAAACTATAGGTAGTTGTGTTAATTCTCACTTAAGGTTGTCAAAGGCTTCTTGGCATTGAGCCATCCACTCATAGTGAATTCCTTTCTTAAGCAAGTAATGCATGGGTTGTAACTTATCCGTAAGCCTAGCAATAAACCTATGAATAAATTATAGTCTACCTTGTAATCCCTGAAGCTCTTTAAGGTTGGTAGGTACTACCAATTTGGATATGGCCTTAACCTTATCAAGATCTATGGGTATCCCTACCTCAGAGACTACAAAGCCAAGCATCTTACCAGTCTTGACATTGAAGACATACTTCTTAGGATTGAGCCTAAGCTCATATTTGAGGCATCATTTAAGCACAAGATCTAGGTCACTAGCATGGTCATTGGCTATCTTAGACTTCACAACTATGTCATCTACATTATCATTAAGTAAATGTAACATGTAATCATTGAAGGTATAGGTCATGGCTCTCTGGTATGTTGCTTTGATGTTCTTGAGGCCAAAGGGCGTCATGGTATAACAAAAAGTACCCCATGGGGTCATAAAGGTTGGGCTAAGTTGGTGCTCCAAGTTGATTCTAATTTGGTTATATCTCTAGAATCCATCCATAATAGACAACAAGACATGTCCAGCTGTAGTATTGATAAGTTGATCAATACTAGGCAAAGGAAAATGATCCTTGATGGTGGATTTATTTAGGTCTTGAACATCAATGCAAATATGGATACTCCCATTTTTCTTAGGGACAACCACTATGTTGTTTATCCATTTAACATAATCAACAACCCTAATGAAACCTACTTGGTAGAGCTTTGAGATTTCATTACGAACTGCCAAGGCCAAATCAAGTCTAATCTTGCACACTTTTTACTTAACTAGTCTAATGCTAAGATCCAATATGATGTTTTACTAGACTAGACGTGGGTCTAAGCCTAGCATATCTTTAGATGACTAGGAAAATGCCTTAATGTTGTTTTGTAATACTTTAGTGATGTCTTGGGTATATTGAGGCTCTAGTGAGGAACTTAATTTAAGGGTTTTCTCCTCACCCCTGTGTGTTATGATAGGAACCTCAACTAAAGGGTCTTCAATTATGTCTCCTACTTCCAAGTCAAGGGTTTTGGCTAGGTTTTAGGCCTTTCTAAAGGTTTCTCTATTAAGCCTATGTGATCTACAAGACTCTCAGGCTAAAAATCTAGGTAATCATAGTTGATACATCATTTAATATCACCATGAGGTCCATGTAGACACAAAGGAAAATTGATTTTCTCCCAGGTACTCGTACTTTGATCCTACATATCAAACAAAAGCATATTAAGTGGCACCTGGGCAAATGTGAATAAATAATGTTAAAATTCCATAAAACATATGCAAATTTAATGTAATCAAGGCTATCCAAGGTCATTAATGAGATAAGGTCAATTCGGAAAAGAGGCAAACAAAGATCACATAAAGGTCAAACAAGGGAAAATATAAGGAGTAAGGCTACAAATAATCAATAAAGGTCATAATTTCACCAATTTAATGCCTTGGCTGGCCGTGATGCTAGTTTATGGCCTTGGTGGACTATGATGCCAATTTAAGGCCTTAGGAGTCCATGGCGCCAGTTTAAGGCCTTAGTGGGCCATGGTCATATGTTGTTAAACAGTGGTCAGGGAA
Organism: Gnetum montanum; assembly: GCA_015680685.1. Taxonomy (NCBI): domain Eukaryota; kingdom Viridiplantae; phylum Streptophyta; class Gnetopsida; order Gnetales; family Gnetaceae; genus Gnetum; species Gnetum montanum. The sequence goes on along the minus strand of MNCI01036604.1, from coordinate 81,753 downwards.
GGTCAAACCCTACTATTTGATACCATTTAAAGGCCAAAAAAATTCAAATAGAGCTATAATAAGAAAAGAAAAGAAAATATAGAGCTATATTGAGTCCATAGAAGGTCAACCATGTCCATAAAGGAATATAAGTCTAAAAACCAAGCCAAAACATTACATAATAAGTCAAAAATCAAGTACAATAGGCCATATATGATATAATTTGGCTAGTAGAGGTAAAAAATGGTTAGGTTTTGCTAGTTTTAGGCCTTAGTAAACCATGTTTTAAGGCTACAAGGCTATTAGGTGAGTTCAGGCATCAATCAAGGCTTTTTCTAAGCTATTTAGATCTAAAAATTAAGTGTTTTGAGTCTTCCATGTTGAGCTCAGCGTGGGAATGGGGGCCCNGGATGGAGATCTCAATGTTGAAATCAAGGGGGAATGGATTTTTTTATCAATTTTGGCCTTAATTAACTTGGCATGTCAACCTTCGAGGCTACTAGTGTTGAGGACTGGGGTCTGGTATCAAGTTTTCCCCCCTTCTTTCCATGCTCGGGATAGACATCTCAACATGAAAAACAGGGGGGGTAGATTTTTGACCAATTTTGACCTCAATCGACTTTGCATGTTAGCCCCTGGGGCTACCAGGGTTGAGGACTAGGGTTTGGTCATATGTTTTGGTAATTTTGGGCATCTTTAAGTGTTTTTGACTACTTTTGATCTCAATCAACTTTGCATGTCAACCTTTGGGCCTACCAAGGTTAATGACTAGGGTTTGACATCAAGTTCTGGTAATTGTGAGCATCTTTAAGTGTTTTTTGGACTTCCCCCCTTCTTTCCATGCTAGGAATAGAAAGCTTAATGTGGAAAACATGGGGGAGTGGATTTTTAACCAATTTTGACCTCAATCAACTTTGCATGTTAGCCCTTGGGGCTACCGAGGTTGAGGACTAGGGTTTGGTCTCAAGTTTAGGTAATTTTGGGCATCTTTAAGAATTTTTTGGACTTCTCCCATTTCTTCCACATGTGGATAGAAAGCTCAATGTGGAGGGGAGTAAATTTTTAACTAATTTTGACCTCAATCGACTTTGCATGTTAAGGCTATTGAGCTTGAGGACTAAGGTCTAGAGCCAAAACTAGTCATTTTAGAGGTTTTTAAAGTGGCTTTTGAACTTCTCCCTTTTTCCACATTGGGGCTTCCATGCTCAACATGGAAAAATAGGGGAAAAGCTTTTTAGTATTTCATGATCACTTTTGGTCATGCATGTAGGCTCTTGAGGTTGCTGGCAATGATGGTCAATGACTAATGTCAAAATCTAGTTGTCTTGAAGGTTGATAAGTGGTATTTGGGCTTCATCCCCTTTTTCCATGTTGGGACTTCCACGCTTAACATGGAAAAATAGGGAGAAAGATTTTTTATTATTTTTGGTCAATTTTGACCATGCATGCATATTTTCAAGGTTACTAGCAATGACTATTGCTTCTTAATGTCAAAATTTCATTGTTTCGAAGTTGAAAAGGAATTTTTTGAACTTTTTACCCATTTTCCATGCTAGGGCTTTTAATCTCAGAGTGGAAAAATAGGTGAAAATCATTTTAGTCACTTTTGGCCACTGTCGGGCATACATGCAGGCTTCCCAAGTTGCTAACATCAACTACTATCATCTGATGTCAAGATTTGGTCATCTCAAAGGTCATAGGGTAATTTTTGGACTTCCCCCCTTTTTTTCACATTAGGGTTTCCATGCTCAATGTGTAAAATTAGAGGGAAATCTTTTGATCACTTTTAGCCACTATCAGGCATGCATGGAAGCTTTATAAGCTCCTGGCATCGACTTCTATTATTTGATGTTAAATTTTGGTTGTTTCAAGGTTGTTAAGGAATTTATTAGACTTGTCCTCCTTTTTTCCATGCTAGGGCTTCTAGGCCCAAGTTGGAAAAATAGGGGAAAAGCTTTTTGGTCACTTTTGATTATGCATGTAGGGCCCTAAGCTTGTCGGTGTTGCCTACTGCCATTTGACTCTAAAATTTAACTATTTCAAGGGTCATAAGCCATTTTTTGAACTTCCCCCCATTTTTCCACGTTAGGGCTTTCATTCTTAGCATGGAAAACTTGGGGGAAATCATTTTCAATCATTTTTGGTCAATCTGGTCAAGCATGAGTGCTCACAAGGTTACTTGTGTTGGTCATCAGTGCCTAAGGTCAATATCTGATAGTTTTGGGGGCTGTGAGGGGGGGTTTAGGATTTCCCCTTTTTTCCATGCTAGGGGTAAAAGGATTAGCATGGAAGAGGTCCTCTAAATCGAGAAAGTTAAATCTAGGCCAGATCTACACCTGATTGACCATGCAACAGTGAATGTTGGGTGTCAAGATTTGATAATTTGGAGGCTTCTAAGTGCCTCATGAAATTTTTCCCCTTTCTTCCATAGTGGGAATGGTGGCTATAATGTGAATAAGAGGGGTTCATAGATTTGTATAATTTTTACCCCATTTTTGAGCTTCAAGAAGCTCCAAAGGATTCTGATGGGGTCTAGGGGTCACCATGCATCAAGAAATGGTTACTAAGTTATCAACTTAAGTCATTTTTAGCTTCCCCCCTCTTTTCACATTGAGGGTGAAAGGCATAGTATGGAAGAAGTCTCCCCTAGTGTGGAAAACACCAAATTCTAGGTTTTGACCAGTTTTGACTAGTTTTGACTAGGTTTGGTGAGGTTATAAGGCTGTTAGAGATACTTGGAGGAGTTCTAGGTCATGTGGGGGCCACATTGGGGTCAAACTTGTACTAGATAGGTGTTGGGAGGCAAGATTAATCATCAACCCCCTTATTCCATGTGGGGCACTATTGTCCTAGTGTGGAAATCTATGGTGCTTAGCCTTGTTCATGTTTTAGCTAAATTTGGAAACTTGGTGTTGAGAAAGGTAAGTTTGGGTTGCTAAAATAGAAAGAGATTGTANTAGTCATGGTGCATTGAATTAGTAGCTGGGGTTTTATTTAGGTTTAGGTGGGTTTTAAAAGTCAAATTTTGCAAATTTTGATCATAATTGTCATGCTTTAGCAATAGCACATTAGATGAGAGCTCTGGTAGAGATTCTTGTGCCAACCACAATCAATCTTCAATGTGGAAGCCTCCCATCTTCCCTACAACTAGCATAGAACTTTCATCTTCTTTCAATTTTCCTCTTTCTCAAGGTTGAGCTTGCCATGGCACCAAAATAGAGAGGATGAAAGAGCAAGAACCCCACAATCTAGATGATGGAAAAGTGTTCAAGGGAGTTATTAGAATTTCCAAGGCCTATCTCCATCCAAGCCTCATCTATCATTGCTCTAAGGTAGGCAATTCTAGGTATTTCTACCTTTATTTTTTGTGATTTTTCTTGTTTTTTCTTTCTAAGTATTATGGCCATTTTTTCATATCTACTCCAATGGGGGGATTAAGTTAGAATTATAACAAAATCCAACCTCCTATTTTGGCTACTTTCATGTAGATCTATGGTTGTTTTCCCATTTTAGCTTTTGCAAACTTGATTCTGAAAATATGCCTTGTTGTTTGTAATGACACTACTTAGGCTAATTTAGAAAAACATCTTAGAGCTTTGACAGAGGCTAATTTCACCTTTAACTTGATGTTTTATCTAAATTTACTAAGTAACTCTAATATGCCATAATTATTTTGCTTTGAAAGTTTGTAATAGTGCCTTTTTATGGAATTTATTAAGCTTATTAGATAAACATCTTAGAGCTTAATCAAGGCTAATTCCACCTCTGACTAGATGTTTTCCTAACCTATTAAGAAATTCTAATTGGTCACAATGTTTTTGCTTTGTCTTGTGTAGGGTATTCTTGAGGCTTGTTCTCATTATAGTGGAGTTGGTAGGCATTTTGTGCTACATTGGTCATCCCAAGATCAATACTCCACCACATGACATGCCTCTTGGGAAGCTCTCATTATAATTTCGGCCTAGGGCAAGGGACTTTCTTGCCTACCTCCTTAGAAACTTTAAGGTGATGCTGTGGTCACACTTGTCTATAGATGTAGCTAGGGTTGTTGTGGAGACCCTATTACCTCAAGCACCAGGACTAATTACCAGGTACATTACTAATAATTTAGTTCCTAAAACCATAGGGGCTCCCATAGATGTTGTAAGTTCATGCTACCTGTTGGATATCTGGATGATGCTAGAGTATAGTTAGTATAATATTGATAATACTCTTATGGTGGTGCACAGGTCCCACACACTATTCTAGAACCCGCTTGGCACCGTGTATCATCTACAAGGGTAATCTTGATTATTGTAATGTTTTTTATGATTTTATATGGTCTTTCCTTGACTTCTTTGCCAAACTTCATTAATTTTAGTTCTTGCAGGTACAAGGTCAATGAGCAAGGTTTGATTGTTAATCACCAAATCCTAGTAATGGCTCAAACTACTTTGGTTGAATTCACCAAGAGTCCCCAAATCAAAGCTATTGTGTACCAACATTTAAGAGGGGACTTCAATGAATATGCCACCAAGTTCAACATGGTATATTAGAAGTGTAAGGGTGATAAGACAATTTTGCATAGCTAGTGGATAGATGCCAATAACATGGATCAGACTCTTATAGTTGGAACCTCCACACTGCAGAAGAAAAGTAAAGGTGAGCATATGGCTTTTAGTGTTTTATGGCATTAAGTGCTTTATTGCTTCTCTTGGTTGTTAACATTGGTCATATGGATGCTAACCTTGGGTTATTACTTCATAAGACCTTTCACCTCAGCTAATGTCACTATACCACTTTCAAGCTCACATCATGAGGAAACCCTCATCCTAAAGTTTGGTGAGGTAACATCAACGCAGTAGTGGCTAAAGGGACAATTGCCTAGATATGTTCAAGCAAACATCTAGCTTGCAAGTTTACTTGATGTATTTATGGCGCCTATTCTTTCCATCCTTGCTGCAAAGATGTTGCATGTTATTGACTCCTTCAATGAGGAGGTCTGTCACTTTAGCACCATCATCTAAGGTGTTAAGGTAAACATTAGCATAGGTGCTAATCTTTCATGACTTGTTTTGGGTCCCTGCTAATGGGGCCAAGGTTTCTATCAAGACAATGAGGGAATCAAGCAATTGTGAGGAAGTTCTAGGGTGACTTGGTGCTAGCATGGGCCAATCTAGAATTTCAATGGATAGCTTCATGAACCTTGATGTAAAGGAATCATATCCTTTATTTTGATCTCATGCATTCCCTAAACTACTATTGCAAAAGAAGATGATTGACCTAGCACATGGGTGGATCTTTAAGAAGGTCTTGATGGAGGACATCAAATTTGATTGGGCTTCTGCTTTGGCTACTAGGCTTCAAGAGGAGATTCTTAAACTTTGTGTTGAAACCTCTATGATAATCCATATGCACATCACATTTTTTATAGGTTATCTAAAGAGGCTCGTGGAGTTTCTAATGGTGTATAGGAATGGATGATAGGTTTCCCAAGATCCAAGCCAACTTTCTAAGCCTTGGATAAAACATATTTATCCAATAGTGCAAGCCTAGAATCCACCAAAGGGTGTGGATGAGACATTATCCATTACAACTAAGAATCTTGATGTTAGGTAGTATGAGTCTCCTAACGGTATTGATGATGAGTAGCCTCTTTCATTTCTTGCTAATGTTTAGGAGGCAAAACAATTATGCATGGAGGCCAAAGGGATAGCCAAAGAGAAACTTAAGAGGCCCATGGAGGAGGCACCCCCAACATCAGATCATCCTATCCCAAAGAAGCTTAAGTTTAAGCTTAAGCCATCACAGTAGGTAGTCGTAGATATGCTTAGTTTAACTTTGACTATTTCATGTTTTAAAATTTTATGGCTACTTTATGGTTTCATGTGTCAATCAATTTTCTATATGCTATGATTGTAGGTAAGTGTTAGGTTATAATAGCCTGAGCTACTACAAAGATAGAACAAAGATGTGTAGAAGAGACACTCCTAAGGCAACCCATGGTTGAAGGACTTGCTGATGCAAGCATAGATGATCTAAATGCCTTGTTCAGCGAGGTAGTACCAAGTACCTCTCCCATCATCATCCCGAAGGAGGAAGAGGAGGAGGAGCCAAGTATGCCTATGCCTTAATATTGTTGTTATATTACATTGGTTACATTTGGTTTTCATCCTAACCTTTCAATGATTATTATGGTTACAGTAGTTCCTAAGACACTAGTGCAAGCTTTCATCCCTGAGTTTCACATGAAACCATGGGTAAAGACTCTAGACAAAGTGGAGTTCCTACATGGGATGGCTAAGGACATCATTGATGTTGCATTTGAGATAGGTAAGAATTTTGTTTTATGTGCTTTGGCTATAGCCTTTATTTGCATTATGGCTATTTGATTTTGTATCTTATAGTTGCCTTTTATGCTTTGTGTAGTGGAGTGAGACTCCAATAGGGACATGGAGGTAGAATCTTTGCTTACACTTCCCTCTAACATGTCTAGTGTACCCATGAAGCTATACGACACTACCACTAATTTAGCAATGTCATGTACAAAAGCTTCATGGGAGCTAAAGAGGTCCAATGAATCCCTATGGGAGGAAGTTGTGGCCTTGAAGGAAAAGGTTGAAAGGTAGGAGGATATGATTAGGAATCTCTGAGACTATAAAGCCTTTGTGAAAGCCCAAGTGGCTAACTCGGGGAAGTTATGGACTAAGGAGATCACATGGGCTCACTATTGGCATGTTGTTTAGGACAAAGTAACAGTCCTATAAGAGATGGCAGAGAAATGTATGCAAATGGACCTCATCTTTGAAAAGGTTGAATACTAGAAGGATCATTGTGCTTGGATCTTTTAATGGGGCACAACATAAAAGGCCCACAAGCGGCAGTATAATGTTGATCATGGGGCTTACTTGAAATGGCTTAAAGAAGAGTTGGTTGAATGGTACAAGAGAAAGCTATTCATTCCGGGTATCCAAGCATATAGTTTTTATCAACTCTTTAAAAGCACTCTTAAGATGGAGCAATCCCCTACTCTTCAGATCACTGCCATTGTAGGTGAGATTGCTATAGCTGCCATTACTCATGAGCCTCCTACTTAGACTCCTATAGATAGATCTAGCATTCTTTTTATCATTGATTTTGGGGATGTTGACCAGATCAACATAATGATGGACCAAATCCTCCATTGTTTGGAGGAAGGCCTTCCCCATCTATTCCTAGAAGTGATGGAGCTAGACTCTCCACAGGTTTGATCTATTTTATGCTTTAGTTTGTGTTTTGAGTCATGATTTTAGCTATTGGTTACTAACTGGCTATATGTTGTTGCATTTTAGATCTCAGGAGACATTGGTGGCCCAACAGTGAAGGTGGGAATACCCCACCACCTCCTCCTTTGAATGCTACTTAGTAGCCTCCTTCAGTTTAGCTTGTTGGCTATTTGTTTTTGTCTCTATGTTGATGGCTATGGTTAGCCAAAACTATGTTATTAATGGTTATTCTTTGACAGTTTTCCAAAACTATGTTAACTGATTTTAAAAATTAGCATCCTGTAGTAAAGAATTGATGGTAGCAAGTAATTCTCAGTGGGTTCCCTTCTGTTTATTTTCAAACATTTCAAATTTATTTTCTAAAGAAATTTTTAGGTGATAATTGCATGGAATTTTTTTAGTATTTAAAATCAAAGGCTATATAAGTTGGAACTTTACCCTAGATGTTTAAGGTCTTTATCTCTTTCTCTTAACATAAACTGTGGAGAGTTTGTTCTGGGTTGGAAGAAGCGACCATAAGCGTGTTTGATTTTTCTCTCTTTCTAGTATTACTTATGATGTGTTTCTTCAACTATTATCTTTTGTATTTTTAATAAGCTTGTTTTCCAACCTTTCCTGTGAAGTTCAGTTACTTAAAGTACTGTAACTGAGGATGTGAAACAATATTGTTTTTCATTTAAGCTATTAGAGAACCAAACTCATAGTTCTATCTTGCAATAAATGAATATCAACTTTCTGGTGACAATCAGATAATCCCATATCCATAGTTCTATCTTACAATAAATGATCAACTTTCTGGTTACAATCATATGATTACATATGCCAGTGTTTTTTCTTTGTTTTTTAAGTTTCTGTTTATTTAATTCTATTTAGTCCTCACTTTAATGTTGATTGCAGAATTCAAACATCTAACATTTTATTATTAATAAAATATTTTGCTTACCTGTTTAAAAAAATGCAGAGCTGGAAGTATCCTCCTTTATAACTGACAAGGACAGTTTAGTCGTAGCATAACTCATACCTGGGATTTTGTTGTGAGAGAAGCTGAAAGTATAGTTCAAAATCGGAGAAATGTAACAGATATAATATCTCTTGCATTGGTGAATGAAATCGATGTTGTTTTCCTCCCTGTAGCTCAGCAGCAAAGAGTTGTTGAAAAATGCAGCTAATACCCTTGAATCAAAGACAAATGATAATTTTCATAAGATTAAAAAAGTTCTTAATGCTGTGTATGTGCCTTTGTCCCTCTGTAATAATAGTATATTGGAATATAGTATAATTTACTCTAAATGACTTTTTGTTGCAAGCGTGTGGCCTTAATATGTCTTGAATCATTGATGTTGACTTTAGCTTTTACTGGACTTAGTATGATTCTCCTAATCCTCCTTTCTCCAACTCAATATTTGAATTTTTAAATTTAGTTTACTTTTACATTTGCCATGTCTTATATTATTATTTTGTTGCTTTCAAGTATAATCACTACGCAGATTGAAACCTTTGGTATACAGGTTAGTGAAAGTACACAAATTATAAAAATATTTGAACTTCTAATATGCTATTGATCTTATATTTAGGAAACTTGCTGGAATCATGTTTCTGATTGTCATGATCTTATGCTTTGCTCTCCATCTTGGTTCTTATTGCATGGATTCTAGTAACAGCAACATTTATTCTCAGTGGTATATTTCTTTTACTTACCAAGTAAGTTTTTTAACATCCTTCCTTCAATTTGTATCTGCATACACCATCATTTTTTATTTTTTATTTTGATAAAACCAACATCTCCAGATCTATATTGGCTGGCTCTGTGAAAAGATAATTCCATTTACAAAAGAACCAACATATCATCATTATCAGCTTTTGCTTTTACCCTTTAACAATAGTACTTGTAGTTTTAAAACCCTTGTAAGCTTACATAAACCATAACAGTCAACAATGTCTATGAATATTTTTGAACATTTTATCATTTATTATATTTAATATCCTAGAGGAATTCAAACTATAAAAGTGTGATATTCACCTTGATATTCTGCATGGAAATTCCTGATATTGTTATCATTATTTTCCAAGTTAGAATCAAACCATGTTTTCCCTTGTAAGCACGATGGTCACAGTTTTGTGAGTTCTGTGTCTTTTCTGTTTTGAATGATGGAATGCAATCTTGAAGATGTGAACCTTATTAGTGCTAAGTTTCAGCTGCAAATTATTTGAATGAATGCTTTTTCCTCTATAATCATCGTTGTTTCTACCTATAGTTGAGGGCTATCCTGTAGGTATACTATGTGCTATCTTGGTTCTTGAAGATTTCCTTAGTTTCATTTAACAGTTTTTTT
>MNCI01036604.1:40442-72073 GCA_015680685.1 Gnetum montanum | reverse complement strand
AAGCCCTACCAACACGCTACACTTTGTTAACCAAAACAAAAGTGTTTGTTTAATAAAAACATGCATGCACCATATCCATAAGAATTATTAAACAGAGATATCTCGGAGGGTCTTTTTCTGGTAATTAAAATATCAGTTTCTCTTTTCAAACTCTAAGTAAGCATCTTAAGTTGCTTTGACAGGACATTGCCAAGCACAAAGCAATGTTCTATATCTTGTAAAAACAATGTGCTTTACCAATTACTAAAAAATGATAAGGTAATTTTTCGGTCTTAAATTGATTTCTTTCTGTACAGATCATATGCTAGCTATTGGAATTTTTATTTTATTTTCATTATGAATTTGTTATCCAGACTAGTTTTATACAGGACATTACAATTTCAAGTAGACTAAACATTAAAGTGCCATTCTGTAGTACAAAGAGTTTGAAAATGCAAGTTCTATATGACAGTAATGGACTCGGTGGTTTTTTCCTTTAACACTATGCTGTACCTTTTGTAAATTTTGTAGAAAGCATTTAATGATGCTTCTCATTACTATCTTAGCAGAAACTCTGGTAATTCGTTCCACAGAAAGGTTCCATGTGCTTCTAACAAATAAAGAAACTCCTGATGTCAAAGGCATTTGTAAAAAATTGGTATTCTAGCAGCATTCCTTGTAGGAATTTGAAAATTCTGAAGATGACACTGTTTGCATTTTAATTTTTATGTATATGCCATCTGGTATTTGTCAACGTTCGGTGTGATAACAAAATCTTTAAAACCACTATTTGATGCATTGAATCTAAAATGTCTTTTGTCAAGAACAGATTATTAACGGCGTGTATTTTACGTTGTTTTGTCTATGAATGAACCAATGTTGTTGGGGATACCTGCATTTCTATGGAACAATGGGTTGCACATCCTTATGCAGATACTTCCCTTGATGAAATTTTGCCCTGCGTAGATGTTGATACTGCCAAACAATTTTTAACCCAAAGCAAACAAGTGACCAACAAAGTAGTGGATGTAATAAACCTTGTAGTAAGCTCAATTTTCGACTATGACCAGCTGTGATCTAGCACAATTAGTTATAATCAATCAGGACCAGCAATGCCTCTTCTTTGTAATCCTTATACATCTCAGTTGGAAGACCAAAACTATACTAGTGGAGAAGTCAGCCTTGAAGATGCTTCTCAGGTTAGTGAAATTTTTGCTTGTGCATGATTTTTAAATAACTGGTCTAATCTATATACAGTCCAAAGATCTTACCAATTGGTTTCCTCAAGTGTGGAAGAACTACACGTGCTCTATTTCATCTTCTTTCATCTTCTGGTAATTGTATCACAAGTGGAAGAGTGACTCCTGAAATATACAATGAACTTACATTAGCAGTTGAGATCAACTATGGCTTGTATAAATATGCTCCATTTCTGATAAATCTGGAGGACTATGCATTTGTGAAAGATGCCTTTACAAGTATAACAACCAAATACTACTCTGATCTTCGCAAGCAGCTACAGTGGGTTTACATTGGTTTGACATGTGTAGGCACTGGAATTTTGTTGTCAATTGTTTTTTGGGTTATTTATAGCAAGCAACACACTCGCATGGAGGAGTATTACAAGGAGCATTCAAGTTGGAAAGGGGCTTACTTCATTGTGGGGACTAGGGAAAGAGAAGTTGAGTAGATATGCTTAAAAAGAATTACAACCTGTTGTATTATTTATGCTCTAACGTGTGTATATTTATAAATCTATATTATGATGCCATGACTGTTTATGTAAACTCATTTTTGTCCATTTTGAATCTGGTGCGGTTTTTTCTCAGACCATTTGAATGTGTTTACAGAAGCTTGCACAGAGTAGGTACAAATGGTTTTGTGCTATAATTAACAAAGGATTTTGGAAGATTTATATTTATTTTAAGTTGTCAGTTTTTCATATTCAGTTCTCAGCCAACTACTTAACATCTCTACTCTCTTGTAACTTGTAGGTAACAATTTTCAAGGGTAAGCCCGATTCTACTTAGAGACCTATTTCATAATTTTTGTCTTGGGAAAAATTTTCTGAGATACATTGACTTATATTTTATTTGAGACCAAGTTTGAAGAACATTTAGGGCTAATTCTGTACTCTAACAGCAAATAGGTTTTATTGTAGTTAGTGATGACATTGACAATAAATTTCATCATAAAGCATAAAGAGTGCTTGCAAAGGGAAATTTTTTCTTTTATACTGAGTCTGCCTATAATGAAAAGCTTGAGAAGCTTGTTTGTCTCTCGTAATCATTTTTTAAAATGCTTACAAGAAAAATGTATGCTTGCAATAAAGTACTAGTACTGTGTCTCATTACTTATCCACGTTGGGCATGAGAAACACAACTTCTTTGGTCAATTGTGTTATGAAATTAATTAAATCTGCAAATTGAAATAACAAAGACAACAAAATAAATACACACAAATTTATGTGGAAATGCCAAAGTGGAGACGAGAACCAATGCAAGGCTCATCTATTATTTGGAAAAAATATCCCAAAGACACAAACCGTTTTTGATAGTTCTCACAGCTTCTTGTTGCCATGATACTCTTTAAGTTTTTCCTTTTTCACACTTTGTTGTTGTGGTTCTTAACACATATTTCTACCCTTAATTATAGGAGAAAACAATAGTCTTTTTTCTATTACAAACTTTAAATAATTTTTAGAAATTGCTAATTATATCTCAAGAAGAGAATACAAAGTTGAAAGTTATGAAAGACATAACTTAAATCAATAGAAAAATAGAGAAAAAGTTTTCTTCACATTGATTGATAGTTAACAATTCTTAATTTTTTACATTAACTTCTAGTTAACAATTCTCCCACTTGAAAAAAAATCTGAGAAATCTTCAAATTAGAGTTGCATTGGTTTCAAGTTGCATTTTTACATCTCTATTATTCCAAGCTATTTTGTGCAAAAAAACATGCACGTCATTTGCTACTACTTCAGTCAATGCATCGGCAACATTTTTCTTTGTGCTAATTTTCTGCAAATTAATTAAACCTTATTCAAGAGCATTTCTAATAAAATGGTATTTAATATCAATATGTTTTGTTTTGTTATGATAAGCTAAATTTTTTGCTAGATGTAAAGCACTTTGGTTGTTGCATAAAATTTGATAATTGTCTTGCTTTACACCAAGAAATTGTAACAATCTTCACAACCATAACATCTCCTTACATGCTTCTACCAATGCCACATATTTAGATTTTGTAATCGACAAAGTTGTTACAACTTGAAGTTTTAACATCTAGCTTACTACAACACTACCTAAAACAAAGGCATAAGTTGTAGTTAAACGTTTGGTATCTAAATAGGCTACAAAATTTACATCCACATAACCACAAATATTCAAATCATTATTTTCAAAACATAAATAGGCAAATTGAGTTCCCTTAAGTATCAAAGAATACATGTTATATCAAGCCAAAGGTTCCAACCATAATTATTCCTATATCTACTAACAATACTAACTACTTATGCTATATTTGGATGAGTGCATACCATAGCATACATTAAAGAGCCAATACCGAAAATATATGTAATATCTTTTACTTTCACACTTTCTTTTTATAGGACTAAGACAGTCTTTCTTAGATTATTGAAAATGATAAGCCAAAGGAGCACTTACAGGTTATGCTTCTAACATATTAAAACGTTCTAACACTTTTCCAATATACTCATTTTGACTAAGCCACAAATTTTTCTGCTTTTTATCTCTACAAATATGCACTCCAAGAATTCTTTTGGCCTATCCCAAATCATTCATAGCAAACTGTTCATTCATCTCAATTTTAATTTGTTTTATTTTTGATATATCATTCCCTACAATAGCATATCATCTACATACAATAGTAAAATTACCAATTTATTTTTTACTTGAGAAATAAACACAATGATCAAGATCACTCCTACAATAACCTATTTCATGGATAAAAGAATAAATTTTCTATACCATTGTCTAGAAACCTGTTTTAAACCATATAAACATTTCTTCAAGCAACACACATAGTGAGGTTTAGTTTGATCAACAAATCCTTTTGGCTGATGTATATATATTTCTTCATTTAAATCACCATGTCGAAAAGTTGTTATACCATGTTATTGTTCTAACTCCAAATCTAAACAAGTAACCAATGAAAGAACAATTTCAATAGAAAAATGCTTAACAACGGGAGAAAACATTTATGTAAAATCAATTTCTAGTTTTTGATTGTAACCTTTAGCTACTAATGTAGCTTTATAAAGATTCCCCCCATTTGCCTCATTCTTTAAAGTAAGAATCCATGTAACTAAGTTACCCCAAAGTTGCCCGACACCCTAAGGAATTCACGAAGATCCAATGGATCTGGGGTGAAAGACCTGGGGAATACGCCTCAAGCAAGCTAGCATCTCATGAGTGAGTGCAAGCAAAAGCACAGCTTCTTAACGTACATGACAATGCACCTTATGGAGGGTAACCGACTCCAAAACGAGGACCATGCAAACAAGCACACACACATAACCCTATAGACAATATCGGTGGGAGGGGAGACGATGCACCTACAAGAGGAGGTGCCTCACCCCCAGATCCCTCACGATCTGGTACAAGGTGTGGCCTAGAACTGCACCAAAACTATCTAGTCTTGTCTGCCTACATATCTACGAACATCGTAGAATCAGGGCCATGTGGTTCTTCACGAAGAAGAGGGGAATGAAGAGGACTTAGAAGAGAGTTGCAATAGGAGGGTGTCCTGTTGCTAGCTTGGTACCACCAAGCCGGGGTGGATTTTGTAACACTTGAGAGCCACCCAAGGGCGTCTCAGAGTGTTCCATGGCCCCCGAACCATGGGGAGAGCCCAAGAGAACCACCACTCTGGGACATCTCTCACAATCCTCCTCCACACAAAGAAGCAATGTCCTCGGAGTAGAGCCTAGGATAGCTTCGAGTCTACACTTCTAAATGGGTTTGGAACTCTATCAATTCCGGGGATCCGTCAACTCCATAAACTCCAAGCTTGAAGGAAGGTACCAACCCCAACACCTGATACATCCTTCCATCCAATGTCTTGCATGAAACACAAGGGCAATTGGAGGAAGCCCAAAGACTTCCCTTCTCTATACGAGTGGGAGAGTCCAACCCAAAGGGTCAATGTCTCTAAGGTGTCCCCTAGATCCATCCCTTCTGAGGGTCTAGAGACATATCTTCTTGTGTAAACCCATACTTATGCAAGAAGATAGCTCCTCTTTCACAAGTCCCGCCGAGTTCCTTTTTGAATGGCATCTCAGCTGAACCATATCATCGAACTATCACTAGCTGAGGGAAGACATGGGTTCACAAGTCTTACCCAAATTCAATTTTCACCTTGAGAACAACTCAAGATACCAAGCATTTCTATTTTATCTTGGGAGATCTGGGTTTTGTTTCATACATCCTAGTCAATCCCATTTACATCAATTTGTGGTGGACAAGGCCGCACCACTACCTATTATCACTCAACCCAAACAACAAACACAAATCAGCAACAACATCTTGCCCATAGGAGGACCAAGTCCTCAAGATAGTTTTACATGGAATGGGCTTTCATCAACATCATTTACAACTCAAGCGCAAAACGATTCATCCCCAAAGGATTTACAATAAGGATGGTCTACTAGAGAACCCCAACAAGGAAGTTCCTTTGAAGACCCCAAAACTACGAGAGTACACAAGATCATGCCTTGCTTACAAGAAGAGCAATATGTATCTTAATTTACATCAACAACACGACCTCACAAAGGAGGTTTCATGAATTTCACTAGGGTAACAACATTCAAGGTAACAACATTCTATCTCTGAGAATAAGCCCCATGAGTTCACAAACATGGGACCACAGCAAGGAACCCTGAACATCAACTACTTCTAGGTCCCAAATAGGAGACAACCTTCTCAATCCCGCCTACCTTATTATTTCAGGAATTGAAGAAGGCATCCATTGGAATGGAGAATGATCCCTCATAAAATTAAGGATTCACCAGGTAATAGCATGATCAAGTCTGCTATCCCACCAGGGAGGTGAGAACACCAACATGAATTAACATCACACCAGAGACATGGAACTATACATCCAAGAGGGACTGTGTGATACATCAGTGTACATAAGGGACAAAGTACACGGGAAAATTCAGCAAGACACCATAGCCTATTAGGCACAATAAGTCCCCTATCATGGAATCACACCATAGACCATGAAGGCACCAATAAGTCCCAATCTATGAGAGCACATCATCGTCCTCCAAAGCACCAAAAGCAATTAGTCACGAGAGCCCAGCAACATGCATAAATCATTAGAAGCCCCCAATCATGAGAGCATCAGCTCAAGTGTTTTGAGCACATTTAAGCCCACCAAGCAAGGCCACCAAGAGAAATCATAATTTCTGTATCTGTAACATCATGTATTCAAGGATGGACCACCATCCCAATGCTTAGATAGCTGTTCCATGATCGCTTCCAACATGGAAGAGCAAGTCTAGGTGCCAATACCCAGAACTTAACTCAAATCCACCGCTAAACATCACATTGATTTGAATTTAAATCACCATCGATCAACTATGGACAAGATCTTTGCTAGTCTAGGAACACAAGAGAATGTGTTCCCAACATTTGTCCTATCTCAAGGACATTCACCAAGCACACACCATCCAAGCATGCCAACATCATCAAGAACACATGGCACCAGTTCACGAGCATAATGGGCAAGGACATGCCTTGGTCCATTCATTACAACACTGTATCCAACTAAAGAGTTTCCCATGAGGTTTTTAGAAGAATTATACATCAAGGTACAATGCCCATTTATAACATATAGCAAGAGTGCTTCAAAACAAGCACCAGGAAAACACCATACATCAAGCTTGGCCTTGTCATAGGGTGTGGCATAGGCCTACAACCAGGAGACAACTAAGTCACATAGGCAATACATCCAGCACTTTTGAGTGCATGCAACCAAATTGAGAATACCACAAGGGTACATTTCACACACCCAAGGATAGGATTACATTCATATATGGGAACATACATGGTATTTGGTCATGCTACCCAGGCCTAAAAGGCTATAGGAAAAACTACCCAAGCCCTTCCTAGGCTGGAAGATTTAGGCCACCAAGAGCATACCATGAAAGAACCATGCTGTTTTGAGAAAAACCTGTCTCTATCACATAGCATAAATGATCATCTATCATTGCACCACTATCTCAAAAGATACATGATCTACCGTCGCACTGAACCCACTGCATGGGTAACATCAAATGAAAATGATTCGAGACACGAACGCAACTATCGGAGAACAAAACACACCAACTAAGTATCCACCATCCTGCCATAGTGGGACCTCATTGCATTGGCCATTCCTAGGCCATCAGTATCTGGCATGGCCAAGGATACCATTTCATGCCATCTGCTAGCCCAATATCTGTAGGGTCTAGGATAGATCACCATCCTCTGTTAGTGCTCCCCCAGCACTGAGAGGCAAACAAATCATAATGTACCTTTTGATCCATCATAGCCAAGGTACTGATACATCCGCAACCCAATGTTGGGATTCTAAGACCAAATAATCAATTCATGAAGGTCTCGGGAGCACATATTTTCCCCATAGACATAGTGCTCACAGAATCAACTGAGGTCACCACTAGCTGCATCTTTGTACCTATGCTACCTACAAATACTGAGTCACAAGCTCAAAAACATAGAAGTTAGCAGGAACACAATCAACACATCAACCTCATACACAACCATCAAGCATGATCATATAACAAGGTCATATCACTCTTGCACATCATAAAAATCAAGACCTCGGCAACATGCATAGAGATCAATCATGCAAACATTGATGAATGATTTCATTATGAGGCACACCAAGAGAGAGATAGCACACTCTCAGAATTTCAAGGTTCAAACACAAGAATCATTCCCAGCAACAAACACTGGTGTCAACCAGGATCAAAATCTCAACACAATTGTATGAGTCATGGACAATAGACAATTGTCATCTCAACCCAAAAATAAAGTAGAAGACCAAGGTCTATCCAGTAACAAGTCTACATCAAATCAATTCTCACAACAATGAGCAATGTCATGAAGGATGCATTCACAAGAAGACTCTCATCAAAAGAGGTGTGGTCTTAATAAGAACCAACAACAGGATGACCCACACCAATAGTCTTCAAATCAAAGTGACCAACAAATGTCACCAATCAAAATAGTAATGCCATGAGCACAAGGGCAACACCACCAGCTCAACAAGGAGCACAACTCGCAAAGATCAACAATAAGGGCAATCATGCCTCATGAACAAGAAGTTGTCAAACAAGACAACAACCATTTAGCATTTGGATGACACAAACAACCATTGCATCCTCAACGTTCCCAATAATAAGTCATGATACCGTGTAAACCATTAAGCCTTGCGTTACGAACAATAGACATGACCAAGATAACATGCATGTAGAATTTGAAAGTGCAACCAAGAAGAAACGCATACACAAATAGACAAACATACAATCGCAAGCACGAAAGTACGAAGTCTACTAGCAATAGTCTTAGTCCATCTAGAACAAGGTTCACTAAGAGCACATGTCTGAAGGACCTCCATCCTGAGGTACCTAGGAACCATCTTGTCCCAATTTGTATTTTCCCATACTCACTATATCTAGGGTGAGTGGGAGTGCCAAGGATATCATATCCTGCACAATTCAAAAAATTCCATCTCGATACATGTCATCTGGGTGGAAACCGAAGCAAAGACTGGGTTTGATTCATCCCAGATGAATCACTGGAGACCTAAGATGAGAGCTCCTTGAGCAACATAATTCCTAAGTTTCCAGTAGAACTCCTCTCAACCATATCACATACAATCACAACTAGTCCAACCACAAGTAAACAAGTGGAGGACGTCACCACAACGTCATCGTCTATCTCCTCACAGAGAACAACATACATCAGTTGCTTACAATTTCTCATCTGTCCCCTCATGAAGAGCATAGAACATTTCCATTAGGCAACTCTTCAAAATTTCATAAGCATATGATCCTAGATCACCTAGGTATCAATTCAAAGGGACCATTAACCAAACAATCTCAATGGAGTAACACAACCAAAGAGCACAACCATATCCCAACACAATTTCAAAAATGCTTTGATACCATTTGTAACAACGTTTCCCAGCACCCTAAGGAATTCACGAAGATCCAATGGATCTGGGGTGAAAGACCTGGGGAATACGCCTCAAGCAAGCTAGCATCTCATGAGTGAGTGCAAGCAAAAGCACAGCTTCTTAACGTACATGAAAATGCACCTTATGGAGGGTAACCGACTCCAAAATGAGGACCATGCAAACAAGCACACACACACAACCCTGTAGATAATATCGGTGGGAGGGGAGACGATGCACCTACAAGAGGAGATGCCTCACCCCCAGATCCCTCACGATCTGGTACAAGGTGTGGCCTAGAACTGCACCAAAACTATCTAGTCTTGGCTGCCTACATATCTACGAACATCATAGAATCAGGGCCATGTGGTTCTTCTCGAAGAAGAGGGGAATGAAGAGGACTTAGAAGAGAGTTGCAACAGGAGGGTGTCCTGTTGCTAGCTTGGTACCACCAAGCCGGGGTGGATTTTGTAACACTTGAGAGCCACCCAAGGGCGTCTCAGAGTGTTCCATGGCCCCCGAACCATGGGGAGAGCCCAAGAGAACCACCACTCTGGGACATCTCTCACAATCCATCTATTTTCAAGTGCTTTACATCCCTTGGGGAATTCCACCAATTCCCAAGTTATATTCTATTGGAATGAATTCCATTCCATTTTCATAGTTCCTTTCCATTTTACTGCATTAGGACTAGAAAGAGCTTCTTTCACCGTTTTAGGTTCACCATAATCTTTATAAAGTATATAATCTTTAATCTAGCAAGAGGATGTATTATTCTACTTGAATGTCTTCCCCCATGTGATGTATTTTTTGCAAAATTTTCCTCATTAGTTTCTTTTCCTCATCTTCATCCAAAAATTCTGGGATGTTTTGATATGCCACTTGCTCTTATATTATATCTTCTTTAAACTGCAAAACAAATATAGGAACTTTCTATGTAATAGAATTAGAAATTTTTTTTTCTTTTAAAAATCATAAATCAGATTTTCTTGAAATTTTACATATTGTGATCTTACAAATTGCTTTGCCTAAGGATCCCATAATTTGAAACCTAATTCATCACTACTATAACCCACAAAAATACATTTTTTTTTACTTATCATCAAATTTAGATATATTTTCCTTTTGTATATGCATGTAAGCAACACATCCAACAACTTTTAAATGATTATAAGAAACATGTCTCCCACTCCACAAAGAATATGGTACTTCATTATTTAAATAAGAATGTGGTGATCTATTAATTAAATAAACAGCAGTCATAATAGCTGTAGCCCAAAAAATTTTAGGCAAACCTACACCAATAATTATAGATCTTGCATGTTCAACCAACATTCTATTACATCTTTTTACTACTACATTTTCTTGTGGAGTTCTAGGAGGAGGATAAATATGTCGAATTCCTTATTCTCTGTAAAACTCATTGAATGCATTTAAAGTATATTCACCACCATTATCAATAAGCAAACATTTCAACTTTAATACTATTTATGTTTCTATTTTAGCAACAAAGGACTTAAAAATATTTAAAATAGCATTTTTGGAGTTCATTGGAAATACCCATACTTTCCATAATATAATCATCAATGGAAGTAACAAAATATAGTGAACCACCTAATGATGCTAAATTTATTAAACCACAAACATCAGAATAAATAAGCTCCAATTTACTAGCTTATCTACGTCCCATATTTCTAAGAAAATTTATCCTTTTTTCTTTACCAACAACACAATCTTTGCAAAATTATGTGCAGCTTACTACAAATTTCGGAATGCAAGAATGAGATTGAAGTACCTTTAAAATAGAATAATTGATATGGCCCAATTGTTTATGCCATAAATTAGTATCCTCCCCTATAGCAACTATAGCTACAAAATCATCATGCAAACATATAGTAGCTCCTAAAGTATACATTGTGCCAATCTTTTTACCCTTCAAAATTGCTAAAATGCCCTTGGTAATTTTCCACTAATTATTATCACATGAAAAATTTAAACCCAAATCATCAAGTTGAGAAAAAAAATAAGCTTTTTTGAAACTTTAGGAACATGCCTAACATTATTAAGAGTGATTTTAGGCAAACTAGGCTATTGTAAAACAACACTTCCTATACCCGTAATTTTTAAAAGAACACCATTAGCAACATAAACAATACCTAATAAAATTGGCTAATAGGAAGTAAAATAGACCAATCAAGGCAAGTATGAAATGAGGCTCATGTGTCTACAATCCAAACTTCTTTTGTTGTGTTTAAAGAAAATACTATAGATGATTCAGATACAATAAAATCAAAAGCAAGCTCACCCTCTGTATGGTTTATTTGTAGACTTGTCTTACTTTTTTATTTTCCTAACTCTATTTTTCTCCTTCTATTTCAATGATGCTTTCCACGCTTTGTAACCACGATAGTCCCTTTTCATGTGACCAATTTTACAACAAAACTAGCATTCATTTCTACTTTTAGATATTCCTCTACTTTTACTCCTTTCCATACTTTGATTAGATCCCCTACTTTGATCACATTTATTAGATCTACCTCTATTTGAAACTATAAAAGAATTACCTAATGATTGACCTTGTTCTTAGGTAATCTTTTTTATACATCCTAAAGAGTAGAAACTAGAAATATTACTGGTACTCATAGAGGTAGTAATAACTATAATAATTGGATTCCAAGGTTTAGGTAAAGAATTCAAAAAAACATAACACTTCGCTGGCTGTAGAATTATTACTTTAAATTCTTCAAATTTAACAAAAACAGTGATCATATCATCTAGATGATCTTGCAAAGACACACCTTCTTTCATCTTTGCATTAAAAACCTTTTGATCAATATGAAACTAATTCAAACCTAAAGCTTTATCAAACTTGTTTTTCAACTTTACCCAAAGAACATGAGGATCAGTTTCATTAGAAAGAGATGCTAAAAATCTATTGCTCAAGTAGGGATGAATTATCATTAGTGCTTTTACTTGCAACGTTTTCCAAACATCATCTAACATCTTTGTAGGTTTTGAAGGTTGAAGAGCCTCATCGTACTCCTTTTGTGCTAAGATATCTTTCATTAGCACACTCCATATGTTCTAATTCTAACCAACATGCTTGTTTGTTGTCTATAACCACTCCATCAACCTCACTCTGATACCACTTGTTATGAAATTTAACTAAATCTACAAACTGAAACAACAAAGACAACAAATAAAACACACAAAAATTTATGTGGAAAATCCCAAAGTGGGAAAAACCATGGGAACTAGTGCAAAACTCTTCCTTTATTTGGACAAAATATCCAAAGGACACAAGTCATCCTTGATAGCTCTCATAGCTTGTTGCTTCCATGACACTCTTAAGTCCTTCCATTCGCACTTTGTTGCTGTTTTTATAGTGGTTCTTAACATAGCTTTCCACCCTTAATTTATAGGAGAAAACAACAATTTTTTTCTATTACAGACTTTAGATAATTTTAGAAACTGCTAATCATATCTTAAGAAAATTTTACAAAGTTGTAAGTTATGAAAGACATAACTTAAATTGATATAAAATAGAGGAAAATTTTTCTTCACATTAATCGACAATTAACAATTCTTAATTTTTCACATTAACTAACAATTGACAAATTCATACTTGAAATTCCTTTGGAAACCATGCTGTTAAATTTAGCTAAGCATTGTCGTACATCATATGGTAGTTCCTGAGTGCATGAAAAATATCCATGTCGGATATGCATGCTATGTGGTAAGGAGGCACTGCATGTGAGGCATAGTTTACATATCCAAGTAACTTGGTAAGGAGGCATTGCTATGTATATGTCTTGGGCTGATGCAACTATTAATGAGATTACCAAGTAACTTAATCAAGAAAATTCACTAATGGGTTACCAAATAGTTACACTTTATGCTCAAAATCATTCATACTTGTCTCCCCTTACTAATAGATATTGGAATATTAATTAACTAAGGAAATGTAAATAACTGAATAAAAGTAAACATGATAGAAAAGTAAAAATATGCTAAGTGAAATGTTGTGATGATAAAGAACAATCTTAATCTTTATTGTTGTTCATGAATTGTGTCCAAGAATAATCCACTTGAATAAAGATTTTGTACAATTGTAATTCAACACACTACAGACATTCATTCTAACTCTAACTTATGAAAACAAATTGTAAGAGTTTCGCTAAGTGTTGGTGAAATGTTTTTCTTTCAATGCAATGGCAAGTTAATATTTCTAAGTTTAACCATGGCCCAATACATGATATATATGATGAAGTATGCAGAGCTACATAATTGTAACTAGATACGATATCATAGTCTACAAACAAAAAAAGTTTTATGAAAAATAAATATCTTCATTGGAAATTACAAGGACAAACTAAAGGAGTTTTAGGATAATGTTGCTCATAATTATTTTTTTCAAGTAATTGGCCTAGATATTACACTATTTCATTAATGCAAAGGCTTATACAAAATAAGTGATAAGAAGTGGAGAAATCCAACACCCAACTATACAAGTCATAGGTGTTTCACGCACAACTAGATTGTAATTCATGAACAAGGCAATGTGATTATGCTAGTAATTGGTTTTAGTTCAAGATTGTTGTCTTCCCACGTGAAGCTAGTAAAGTCTACATGTATGGCTTAGCTCACAGTGAGGTATATGATATGTTGATGTTATTTGGCCATTTGGCTCTTAGCATACATGGTGAAGTAAAAATAATTTCTAACTCTAACTATAACAATAAATGAATCTAGTCTCTCCTAAGGTGATGAGTATCTAATCCTAATCTTTCATATGCACCCTAGGCTTCATGTAACTAGTATTGGAATTACTAACTACTTTGCTACTAGGCGATCCAAGCAATAGCACTACTAGGTTATCAAGCAATTACATTTAAGTGCTCGAGATCAGTTGTACCCATTCCACATAATAATAGTAATGGTAAGGTGCATGAAACAGTAAACATTAACTAAGAAAATAATAAACTAGGAGAATGTTGAAATAGTATGAAATAGCTTGATCTTTATTGCTAGTCACACTTGTGCCCAAGTATAAGATGCTTGAATAAAGGCTCCATACACCACATCATACTATACTATGGGTATTCACACTTTAAGTGCTTAAACTAAATTAACAAAAACAAATTGAAAGAGTTCTACTACTATGGAATGAAAACTATTATGAATCTATGTGCCTAAGTGTTGTATTTATAAGTTGGCACACATATTGCGATATTGCATATACAATGGCGTAGCTAGTGCTATAATATTGGAGTTACAATATTCTATATCCAATATCATAGTCTACCAAATTTGACTTTATCATGCCTTCACAACTGACTGAAAACTCATCCTTAAGTTAAAACAAAATATGGATAGATTTTCTTACAAAATTGGGAGGTAGATTTACACAACAGTATTTACATGACACCAAATGTCATAGTGGTGTTTTACAAAATTAACACAAGACATGATAAGACAACTTGGACAAAAACAAAACTAGATGAAGCTCAATGTGGCCTATGTAGGTGCTGCTGGTGGTGGCTCTTCCATCGATTGATATCCCTTGTCATCAAGCTTCTGAAATTTGTATCTATTTAGGAGCACCTAAAGTTTCTCCTCCTCCATTTTGGGATCATGTACCATCCATGCTTGTTGTGTAATATGTGATGGAGCTAGTACATCCCATGGATAGGGTAGCTGTGGAAACATCTGATTAGCCTTGACATACTAGGCCATGAACTACCTCCTCTCTTCTTCAAATGCTTTAGCCTTTACTCATAACTCATGATAATATGACAGTATTTAGGCTAGATTTTTTGCAACATCCTTCTGTCCTTGGCAGCCAACCTTTATTGCTTCTAATTTAGAGTTTGCTACTTGAAGTTTCTATAAAGAATCTTTCCTATCTATAAACTCTTTTTCGTATAATGTGTACCTGGCTACTACTTGCTATTCAAGTTCACTTCTAGGCTTGCATATTGTTAACATGGCTAGGTTAACATAGTAAAGGTTAGCTAACCCCACATGTTCTTTAAATTTTCCATCTGTAGGTCATTATTTTTAACTTTCGCTTAGTGGGCATGAGCATAACTATCCAAGATGGTTGCCAGTTTAGATTCTATGCTGATATGGAGCTAAGTTGGGCCTTCGCCTTCCAAATCTCCTTCTATTGATTTGTTTACACATTCCTACCTAATCAAGGAAATGTTCCTTTAACCTTTCATGCTTCTTAGCTTCATTCTGCCATGTGCTGATCTCAATAATTGATTTCTATCTAATTATGCATACCTTCTCTAGGTTCTGTTCTTCCTTGCTAAGCAACTCATATCTTGGTCTCCCCTAAATACCATTCATTGCTATTGAAAAGATGGGCCATAGTGGTGATTCTTGGAGTTATGTCCTTACTGCTTCTAGAACAAACTCTACAATTGGCCCAAAGTTCATTTTCCCAATCACTGTGGTTAAGAGTGATCCCTCTTGGATGTCTTGGAGGCATTCTTGTGATAGTATGAGATGCTATCCTTGTTCTTGCAATCCTTCAGCCTTTGCTTGGGCCAATTGTTCGGTAGTAGGAGCTTCCTAATGGATACTAAAGGATTGAGCCTCTTTCTTTGCATGTTCTGCTTGTGGCTCTTGTGCTTCTATTTGGCCTCTTCCTTGACCTCTTGGTCATTTGCTTGCTGATTTTGAGGCTTCTCCTACTTCTCCTCTCTTTGGGACCATTTGCAATCATCAAGGAATTAGGACTTATTAAAATGTGTTCTCTAAATTTTATAACTCCCTTCCTTTTTCATACCTTTAGTTAGATCAAATTTCTAGTTTATTAGGGTTGCAAAGTTAGAAATATTTTCAAAAAGAAACCCCATAAGTGTTAATTTACTTATAACCCTTCACAGTTATCCATTTCGTTCTTGTTCATGGCTTGTAATGATTATTATGCTTCCTTAAGAGAATTATTTAAGTGTTTCTAGCATTAATGTGATTGATTTTTATTGAAAATTTTCAAGTTTCCCTTCATACTTACCCTTATAATACCTTTTGGACATTAGCAAATTCTGAAAATTTGGCTCAGATTTTCCTCACTAGCACCCCTCCACAACTAAGATGAGCACTTCAGGATCATATAGAGTTAAAAATCATGAAAACTGGAGCAATAGTAAGCAAGTTATGGTTTGGGAAAGCTAGGAGGTTAGAGTGAAAATTGTATAAGAAAAATGGTAAAATCTCCCTTACTCAAATGTGAAAAATGAAAAAAACAATTCAGCTAAGTCTCGCCTATATATAGATTTTATAGGCTCCAATATTAGAGATATCAAAGGGGCTCGGGAGCAAAAAATTCTTATTTTTTGATAATTTTTTAGGATAAAAAATGGGTCATTTGGGATGGTTAAAAGTTACAAAGCATGTTTAGAGGATCTCGGACTATGGATGATGCATATTTTTTGAGAATTTGGCATAGAAAGTTCATAAAGAAGGAATCTTAGGCTACGAAAGTTCATGAAGTGTTGATAAGATGGGTAATGAATTCATGTTGTTGGAATGGAGATATTGAATAATAAAGAAAGGTTTTATTGACATTTATTTGTATTGGAAGGCTTAAGATAATGTGGAATTGCTTGGTAGGTATAAGATACAATAGTTATACAAGTGGATCCTCCCCAAAGCAGGCTCTAGTCCTTAATGCCCTTATATAACCACACCTAAAAGTGTCCTTAGAAACTCAAGGAGTTAAATTCAATGCATACCTATTTAGCAAAACACATATGTTAGTATCACTAAGTTGGGAAAATCATATTATGTTATACAAAACCACAAGTTATGACTATTTGTATAGTGAGCTAAAATGGATTCAAAAGGGATTGCAGAAATTGGGACGTGAGGTGTCTCACCATAGGCATAATGAGTTCTTATGTTTTATTAGTGGTTAAAGAAATCATTAGCCTTTCTGTCCAAGATTCAAGCCAAGTCCATACTACATTCTAGTGACATTACATTGTTTCATCTCTTGGATTGACAATTGTAAGACTATCACTATTGCAAAGAGTATTGTCACTTGGCGTATTGTCCAAGGAAGGAGTTTATTCATGGCACTATTTATTTT
The DNA here is from genome assembly GCA_015680685.1 of Gnetum montanum. NCBI lineage: Eukaryota > Viridiplantae > Streptophyta > Gnetopsida > Gnetales > Gnetaceae > Gnetum > Gnetum montanum. The sequence goes on along the minus strand of MNCI01036604.1, from coordinate 54,786 downwards.
CTATATTTCTAAAAAGCTGCATACCTTTAGGCATTGGCAATGTGTCATTCCAGTGGTACCCCCAAAAATATATTCAGTGCACTTTTTTTTTATCTGTGTCAACCTTACCAAAGGACTATCTTCAAGCATGGGTAACATGTCTTTCTAGTGACATGGTAAGGTAGCACTTATTTTACTCTTACTCCCATATTTTTTTAGATCTACAAGGATATAATACAACCTAAGCAATAGGATAAGACTAACAAAAGTAATCCAAGAGAGTCCACAAATCCCCTTGATGTCACACCCTTTACATTCCCACTTGGTTCTTCACTTTTCTATCTAGGCCTAACAATCACAAGTTTATTCTTAGTTGTATGATGAAAAAAATAATATCATTATGGTCATGGTAAGAAACTCTCATTAATGGAATGAATGAATGAATTTTTTGGTCTCACTATTCAAATAATTAGTTCCTTATGACTTGATAACGTAGAGAAATCTTCATCTTATTAGACTACATCTTGCCTTATTTGTAATGCGTTTATTAGTCATCACAATTATTTACAAAGGTTATGAAAACAAAGTATGAAAAAGATAGTAAAAATAGAAAAAGGTGTAAAGAATGAAAGATGTTAAAAGAAAGGAAAAATTGTAAAGAATTGAAAAATGTCAAAGAATATCAAAATTTTAAGAAATAAAAAGTATAAAAGAATGAGAAAATATCAAAGAATATGAAATAATGAAAAGAAAACAAAAACTTCAATGAAGTTCCTACAATCTCATATTAAAACCCCCCATGACTATCATTAAAATCAGTTAAACAGAAGAGAGAACAAGTAGACGACTATTGGAGAGATTAGGTAGACTCCTTAGAATATTCATAATAAAGTTTGACTTGTAGGATATTGACAAGAATGAGCTTATGTGGATAGGATGGGTGGTCGATATGTAAGGCACCAGATGGATAAGTGGCTTGAATAATGTATGGTCCCTCCCAAAGTATCTAAATTGTAGCTTTCTGGGATAAATGATTGGGATTATAGTAGAGGACCTTATCACCCAGTTGTATAGTTACATGCCTTACCCGTGTATCATGCCAAAGTTTGGAGTAATGCTTATGGACTTCACTACTCGTAAGTACTATTAGACTATTCTCATATAAAACATGTAGGTTCATGAGATGTTCTTTTTGGGCTAAGCTCATATCAAGGTCAAGTTTACTAGCAATAGCTAAAGTGTGAAGCTCTACCTAGATTGGGAGCATTGGCAACTTGCTATAAACTAACTCATATGGTGAGTACCCTATAGATGGTTTCTAGGATGTCCTATAGGCCCATCGAGCATTATTCAATTTAGTATTTTCTAAATCTACTAACCGGCCTAGTAAGTATTCTGGTAATTTCATGGTTAGTCACTTTAGCTTGATCATTTTCTTAGGGATGATATGGTGTTGTTAGCTTATGGTTCACCCCAAGTTGTTGCATGAGTTTTTAAATGTAGCATCAATGAAGTAAGTTTCATTGTCTGATATGAGCATTCATGGTACTCCAGATCTATTCACCACATGTTGTTGGAAGAATTTGGCAATTGTCTTTGTTGTATAGTATTTTATTAACTACTTCCTTTGCCCACTTTGTACAGTAATCCACAGTCATAATGATATATGCTTTTCCATTTGACATTAGTTGTATGGGCCCCATAAAATCAATCCCCATATGCCAAAAGGTTCAAGTGGCTATATTCATTATTGTAGCCCTTCATATTTGTCTGTAATTCCTCCATTTCTTTGGCATTACTCATAATATTGTGCAAAATCATGGGCATCTCTGAACGTCATCAACTTAAGTTCCATTCTACATCTTGCATAGTGGCCAATACATGGGCCTTCATGTGTGATGAGTGGCAAGATACCCCTACACTCAACCATACGAATACGACCGTTTTCACGCGTGATCCAGTTGAACTCCGTAGATGGACTAGTTTTGGCACCTAAATAGTTATCCTTAGGTCGCAGTTTGCTATCTTCCCACCTAAACTAGTATTATCTTTTTCACGTATGGTTTAGTCCAGAGTGAGGTGTATGATGTGGTTCCTAATCTATGCTACTCCTGAAGGAAATGGGAAATAAGATTAACTAATCTAGGAGGAAAGGGTAAGAGAATCTAAACTAGCCTAAGTGCAATGAGCATCCGTCCCTTGATTATCCATACACATCTTGGACTTCATGCACAACTACCACTGGGATTAACAAGTGCAGATCCTAGGTACGGTACTGGGTTACCAAGTAGTCACACTTAAATGCTCGTAATCAAGTCGTACTCATTCTATGTTTTAACATGAGTTTACAGGTGAGAGAGACTAATTAGGAAAGTAGTAAATAATAATTAAATAAATAAACAAAGTGAATGCTGCAATGATGAAGTAATCTCGATCTTTATTTCCGGTCATGTGCATGTCCAAGTATGTCACACTCGAATAAAGAATGTCGTACAATTACATTCACCACACTGTGGGCATACACTGGAAAATAATCTATCTCTAGAGGGATCAAACTACTAAAGTCTAGCTACAATCTAACTCCTCTTATTAAATAAGGAAGAGCCACCTCTTATTTATAGACATTGCGGTGGGCTACGATATCGCGTACGCCATATCGCAGGGAGAGATGCAATATCGCGTATGCGATATCGAGGCCCATGTGATATCGTCTCCCATCATACCTCCATGACTAAATAAAAACTCATCCTCGAGCTACAGTGATTACACAATGGATAGGTATGAGAGTATTAGATGGAAAAAGAAATGGAATGATGTTGCAGTGTGGGAAGAAAACAAAATAAAGACACAACACACAAAATATGCTACAACTACAAAAATTTGGAACTCATGTAGTTCCTCGTGGCAGTGGCTCCTCCATTGGTGCCTTTCCTTTGTCTTGTGCTCTAGGTTTTGAGGTTTCATGATGCTAAAGCATGGCCTGGTGCTTCTCCTCTTCAGTCCAAGGGTCTTGTGCCATCCATGCTAATGTTCCAATGTTTGACGGAGTCAGCACCTCCCACGGACAGGGTAGTTGCGGGAACATTTGGTTGGCCTTGACATACCAAGCCGCGAACACCTGTCATTCCTCCTCATAGGCTCTAGCTTTGTTCTTGTATTCGTGAAGGTCCATTAGCCTTCAAGCCAAGTCAGTTGTGACATCTTTCTATCCCTAGTAGCTAGCTTTTACCACCTCAAGTTCAGAATTTTTGACTTCTAGTTTCTCCAATAGCTTCTTGCGCTCCACAAATTCTGCTTCGTATTTGATGTGGATGGAAGCTACCTGCTACTTGAGCTTTATTCTCGAGTGCCCTGCTGTTAACATGGCAAGGTTGGCATATCTTAGGTTTTCCATCTCCATGTACTCTGTCAAGTCCTAAATCTGCAGGTCCCGGTTCTTAACTTCCACTTGGTGGGCGAGGGCATATGTGTCCAATATAGCCAACCAGTCAGTGTGTTGAGCATTGATAGTGTTGATTTGAACCTTGGCCATATGGATCTCCCTTTCCAAGATTTTTTTGTACATCCCCACTTGATCCCAAAAATGATCCTTCAGCTTCTCATGTCATTTAGCCTCATTCTGCCACGCGCTTATCTCAATCATTGACTTTTGATGAATGGTACGTACCTCCTTGATTAAGAGGGTTTGATTTTCTCTAGCTAAACGATTCACATCTCGGTTGACCCAGATGAATTTTTCTTGTAATTGATGAAAGTGTTCATCGAGAACATTCTTTTTCTTTTCTACAGTGGTCAACCGAAGATTATCTACAACCAGTTGCTTATTTTCTTCTTGTAAGGCCTTGAGCGCCTTAAGATGCACATGGATTTGCGCCTGTGATGCGGAGGCATCCAAAACAACCTTCTTCTTTTCTTCAACCACCTTTTTATTCTCTGCGATTAACTTTGTTAGTTGCTCGGTTCTGAAGTTTTCTAGTTGGTCTGCGGGAACAAATTGCAGAGGGTCCCGTTGTGCTGCCTGTAAGGCCATGAGCTACTCTTGTAGTTTTTGCACTTCAACTTTAGCATGCTCGGCCCTTACCTCTATTAAGACCAGCTTCCCCTTTGTGGAAATGAGGTCTGACTGAATTGCCATAACATCCTGAGGGATGTCAAACAAGGATGTCAGAACTTGTCCTATTTGTAGCAATTGATCAAGCACGTCCTCATCTTTTGTAGGAGTCATTGAGGTTCCAGCTAAGGTTTGAGCATCCCGTGCTCCTGTGAGATCTACCAGTGGCACAATAGGTACGTCGAAGGATTCTTAGATGTGGTCTGCGATCACTTCTACAACTCCCATGGCATTCTGGTGTTGCATGACCACCATGATGGCCCCTTCACCAATCTCTAACTGCACCTAGAAAGATCTCGCATTTCCTAAGATTTGTTGTGACAATATACTTTCCCCTCCTCTTGTTTGAATAGATACTTTCCCCCTTGTGCGATCGAATGAAATAGTAGGCTGAATGTCATCATCAATGACACGGAAGAGGTTTACGTCATCACGACTTCCCCAACTGACCATCTCAGCGATGGCCCTAAGATGGCTCATCGATGGTCTGTAGTCTTGCGGCGGTGGCGGCTGATCCTAGCTTATGCTAGGCCTTTCTTCTTGTTGTTGGCTGGGACCCATGGCTGGAGGTTGACTAGGTCCAGCCATATGTTCTTTTTCTTGTTCTGGTCCCAGCTCTTCGCCAGTGCTTTTTCTTGGAGCTGGCACCTTTAGCAGTTCAGCATATGAAGCAGTTTTGGCTTTTCGGAAGACGTCATTGGTGTATCCCCAAATACCAACATGTCGACAAAGCTTTCTAATGAGAAAAGGGAAAGGTAATGCCATCTTCCCTGTCTTTCCTTCTTTGAACCACCTCATGATCTCTGTTAAATATAGATGGGGCAGGTTAGCGTTAACCTTTCCCATCAACACTGCACATCCTCTAACCACATACGTCGATATCCTTTTTAAGCCCTTTGTGGGGAAGAGGTGATAAGTTCCAATTTTGAAGTAAACCCTCTCTTCCATCGTTAATTCACCAAATGCTTTATCTTTGCCATAAGCCTTCTCCAACCAATCCTTTCGCACAACGGGGTCTGAACGAGTGGATAACCGAGCAACCTGGGGCCCTGTATTTGGAAGGTTTAACACTTCTAAAATGGCCTGTGTAGAGAAGTCAACTATCACACCACAAATATTAACAGTTGTGCCTTGCTCCCTATTGTGCCAAAATTGGTACATTTCTCCTAGGTACAAGGCACCGCTTTCAGAGAGGATAGGCCATAAGGGAGAACCTTTAAGGTGATCCCTAACGGCCTTAGGAGCAAACTCTGCAAATGATTCAAAGTTTAATTCCACAATCACCATAGCGAATGTGGACTTCTCATGGATAGCCTGAACATAATCTTGGGGCAACGTGAGTTGTTGTCCCGGTTCAGGTGCTATAACAGCTCCTCCTTCTGCCTGCCCGAACCGTTTGGTAGGAGGTTCGTCTTGATGAATGCTAAATGATTTCTCCTCCTATTCTACATGTTGTTCAGTAGGATCTTGTCTTTGACCTCTTCGAGATCGTTTCTTTCCACCTTGAGTAGGACCCTCCTGTTGTCCACGTTTCGGGGCCATCTGCAATCACACAAGCCAAGCGTTAGTAAGGTTGTTTTTGAAGTCAAGTTATACCTTACTACTTGCCTTTATTAATGATATTATGTTATCATGTGTGATAGTGCCCAAAATTTTATAATAATGAGTCCTGTGATGTAGGTGGTTGCCATTTTAGTTTCCCAGTATACCTAAGGGTTAAATGATTTTTAGGCACAATTGTTCTAAGTGTTATAGTTAATTACCCTGCCTAATTTCCTTTGGGTGATGATAAGTTTCAAAAATGTTAGGCACTTTTTGACAAGTGTCCCTCCCCCACGACTAAGTTGAACACTCTGAGTTCAAGTAGGTTCACACGGAATTAAAATCGGAGTATCAGCGAGCAAGATATAGTGAGAAAAGCAAGGGTCACGCAATCACAAGTCGCAGAGAAAAATTCAAAAACTCCCTCGCGTGAATGGCAAAATGATGCTAAGTGCTATGGGGGGTCACTTATTTATAGGTTTTTTGGGATGCGATATTGCATATGATACAATGCGTATGCGATATCTCGTCCGACGCGATATCGTGTACGCGATATCACGTCTCTAGTGACATGAGACACCACAAAAACACCGAATTTTTTAAGGGTTATTTTGAAATTAACGTTGCAAATTCAGGACATTGGCTATTATCAATGGTACTAGGGTAATTCTATTAATTCAAAAGGCACAATTGATGATGATGGTGTGGATTTTATCAATAAAACCTTGGGTGGTAAGAAAAAGGTTATGTGATGGTACATCATAATGTTGAAATTCAGAGGGATAATAGTAGGGGAAGAGTGTTATGAAAAATAAGCTGAGGGTGAGAAATGATGTGTGTGAGCTATATCATAAGTGAAGATTACAAAAAATTACACAAATGGGTCCTCCCCAGAGCAGGTTTCAACCTATAATGCCCTTGTGTAACCACACTTAAAGTGTTCGTGGGCACTAGAAGGGTTAAGTGTAATCTGCACTGATTCCACAAAACACACACATGTAATTATCATCAGAATGAGGTAAGAATTCTATGCTATACAGGACATGAGCTACAATTATACAAACAGTGAGATGAGATGAACTATAGAAAGGCATCATAGAGATTGGGACATGAGGTAACTGACCCAAGGCATAATGAATCCTACGTGTAAAGCATGATTAAAGTGTCATTAACCCGTCGTTCCAAGATCAAGACCAAGTCCATCCTCTAATCAGTGACATCGCATTGTTTCATCCCATGATGAGCAACTATGAGAGTACCATAACAACAAGGCGTACGATCACTTAGTATTTCATTCAAGGGAGGAGTGATTTTTGTTTTGCGACACTTTGTTTTTTTTCTTTTTCTTTTCTTTTCTTTTTTTTTTTTTGAATACTAAATCCAGAGAAGCCACCAACCTTCAAGCATGGGTGCATGTCTTTCCAGTGGGACCCCCTAGAATAGCTTTAGATTTTTGCGTGGCCTTTTGATTACTCTTACTCCCATTTTTCATTAGATCTACAAGGATCTTAGTACAACCACATTGCATGATAACTCCCACAAATGCCACCAAAGTGAAGCCGCAAGTCCCCTTAATGTCACATCCTAACCATTCCCTCTTAGTCCATCCTTCTTCAGTCTAGGTACAATGAACAGAAAATTGATTTTAAGTTTTAAAAATGTCAAGAATATCACCGTACCCTCAAACAGAACCTCTTATTTATAGAATGGATGAGTGGGTGTAATGGGCTCACTATCCAAATAATTGCTCACTTGAGAATTAATAACATAGAACACACCTCAACCAACGATCCAAATGAGTGTTTTATTCGTAGATGAGATTACTTACAAAAACATAAAAAGACAAAAAGATAAAACAAAAAGTTGAAAAATGAAAAACTGGAAAACAAAAAGTTGTAAAATTAAAGAAAATAAAAAATATTTATTAACCCTACTTATTACTAGAATGGGGGATATCCCCCATAACTAAATGGTTTAGGACAGCAAGGATTAATAAATGACGACGAGGATCCTTGCATGTTGGAAATATTCGGGTTCGGTCATATTTACCCAATTAGGTTTCACACACTTGATTATACTAAGCATAGTGGGGCAATTGATGCGATGTAGTTCTCAAATAATGAGTTGACCCACTAGGATGTTTGGAACCGTTAGATGGTATGCAAGGATTGGGTTGTTGCTCTCTGTTTTTGTGTTCATTGGGCCGTATGATTATTGGAGTGTGAGTTGGTGGCCCTGATGAAGTTACATGAGGCGTTGGGTTCAAAGGTAAGGGTGCACCAAATTTTTGTACTTGTGATGGGTTGGAAGGTGCAATAGCCTTGGAATTGTGTTGGCCCTTCTTACGGTTATGTTTAAAGAAGGGGCATTTTTGATGTTGAGGAGGCTTTTCACTATTGTTGGTAGTAGTAGCACAAGTGGCATTCGTGGATTGTTGCGGTGGTGCGGACACCTTAGGAATAGTTGGTGGCAATGTGTAAGGAGGGAAAGGATAAGAATGTTGAAAATTAGGAGAATTAAAAGGTGCACAAGGTGGTGGCTGTGTTAAAAGCATGGACTAATAGTATTGTGGAGAATAGTAATGTGGTGTGATAGAGTATGGTGGCCCAATTGGAGAAATAAGATGTTGAACTTGATAAGCGTTTGGATTCGAATAGTATGAAGAGTGTCTCTAGTTTAGGGGTGGTCTCCCCCATGACTGGGATTGTTGCCACTATGATCGAACACAGTATCTCTATACAAAATCTGGATGTAACGTGTTTTCCCAATGCTCATATAAATGTAACAAGATTGGGCATTGGCCCTTGGGGTGATTGTACAGGCATATGTTGCATTTGTATGTATGATTGGTAGTTGAGCTCTTATTTCCTTCATTCCTTTTTATCAAATGTCTAAGGTTTTGTCCTACTTCTTGGGTTGTCAAAACTCTATCTCCAATAATGTTGATAAATTCTCCACACTTTTGATACGTCCATTCCAACATCTTATTAATCTTTTCCTCAGCTTCTTCTAATGTTTTTTGTATTGGCAAAGATGATGTTTCCACCTTGATATTGGTTGATTTCTCCTTTTTATGATCATGGACCTTTGTTAAGTTGAGATTTTGGTCCCATTGATGTTTTTCAACACTCTTCCATCTAGCCACTTCTTCTTCTTCTTTTGCTATCCACTTAATAAGCTCTTGGACTTGATGGGTTTGTAGTTCGTATAGTTGACCTTGGGCATACATTCCTAAGGTCCCTCTTGTTTCATTACGTAGCCCATCAATGATATGGTACATTAGCCTTTCCTCAGAAAACCCATGGCCTGGACAGTTGTTTAACAATGCATAATATCTTTCTAAGGCCATGTCCAAGGGTTCATGTTGTGCTTATTTCCATCCTTGGATTTGTTTCCTTAAGGCTGACACTCTTGCATAGGTTTGATATTTTTTGTTAAAGACTTCTACCATTGTTGACCAACGTCATATTGAATTTGGCTTTAACGATCTATACCATACTTTTTCTTGGTCAACGAGTGTCATTGGAAAGAGCTTAAGTTTTTTCCAATCGTTATCAGTGTTATTCCATGTGTAGGCATCGTAGAAGGCTTGTAAATGTTGATGTGGATCTAAGTCATAACCTCCTAAAAAAGTAGGAAAGTTATTTAAATCGAGCCTGGGTAGACGGCTCTCTGTACGATGCCTACGTGAGATTCAAACAGCCTCTTGTATTTGCGTTAAGCTTGTAGTGGCCTGTAGGGGTTAATCATCATCATGTAAGTTATGCTTTCGTGCATTGGGATGATGTTGATTTTGTGATGTTTATAAGAAACCCCCACTTCAGGTTGTATACTCCATTCTTCATCATCATATAGTTCATTGGTTCTCCAATGAACTTCCTCACTAAGTGTGGCATTATCATAATCTTGTAGGAGAGGCATTGTTGTGAAACTGTGTGAATTTAGATGTGAATTTTTAATTATTTCTTCTTCCTAAGAGATATATCATTAAGTCCTGTACAGCGACCTTGTATGATATAACTAATCTAGATAACTAGCACCATCCCCAACAACGGCGCCAATGATGAGTGGCAAGATACCCCTACACTCAACCATACGAATACGACTATTTTCACATGCGATCCGGTCAAACTCCATAGACAGACTAGTTGTGACACCTAAAAAATTATCCTTAGGTCATGGTTCACTGTCTTCCCACCTAGACTAGTATTATCTTCGTCACATATGGTTTAGTCTAGAGTGAGGTGTATGATGTGGTTCCTAATCTATGCTACTCCTGAAGGCAATGGGAAATAAGATTAACTAATCTAGGAGGAAAGGGTAAGAGAATCTAAACTAGCCTAAGTGCGATGAGCATCCGTCCCTTGATTACCTGTACACATCTTGGACTTTGTGCACAACTACCATTGGGATTACCAAGCGCAGATCCTAGGTATGCTACTAGGTTACCAAGTAGTCACACTTAAATGCTCGTAATCAAGTCGTACTCATTCCATGTTTTAACATGAGTTTAAGGATGAGAGAGACTAATTAGGAAAGTAGTAAATAATAATTAAATAAATAAACAAAGTGAATGCTACAATGATGAAGTAATCTCAATCTTTATTGTCAGTTATGTGCATGTCCAAGTACATCACACTCGAATAAAGGATGTCGTACAATTACATTCACCACACTGTAGGCATACACTAGAAAATAATCTATCTCTGGAGGGATCAAAATACCAAAGTCTAGCTACAATCTAATTCCTCTTATTAAACAAGGGAGAGCCACCTCTTATTTATAGACATTATGGCAGGCTGCAATATTGCGTATGCGATATCGCGTCCCATCAATGTGCATCTTGTAAGACTCTTTGTTGATCACCCTTTGGCACACACCATCTATTGAGCCCATTTGCACAAATTGTGTACACATTGCCATTGATTTCCATATATCATTTTGATATGTGAAGGAATTATTCACATCATTTCCTACTCCATTTAATAGGAAGCTCTTATGTTAATAGATAAGTCAAATATTCTGTGGTCCATGGCTTCCCTATTGAACTTACAGCCTTTATTGTTTTAGTAAACAAATCTTCATCAGGAAATTGGTCTGATAAAAGTTCTACTCGATCTTCGGAATCCCATCTTAACCGTCATAGATGATCGACTATCACATTTTCTATTCCTTTTTTGTCTATCATCGTGATGTCGAATTCTTGCAAAATGATGAGTCATCTTATCACTCTAGGACTGACTATTGGTTTATTCATAAGAAATTTAATGATAATATGATCGGTATGGACATATATCTAGTACCCATGCACATAATGTCTAGACTTTTCAAGCGCATACACCACAACCATTAACTTCTTTTTCATTGTGATGTAGTTTAATTATGCTATAGTGATGCTCCTGCTAGCAAAATGTATGTAGTAAGGTCTCTTCTAATCATCTAATTGTATTTGTACTACACTAAGCTTATAATTTGAAGCATCAATCATGATATAAAAAGGCCTTGAACAACCCAAAGCTTGAAGGATTGGTGTCTCCACTAGTTTTTGCTTTAGAGCCTCGAATGCCTTTTCACATGACTCTGTCCATTTGAAGGGTGCATCCTTCTTAGTAAGTTCTACAAGCAATTTGGCTATCTTTGAAAAATTTTCTATGAATCTTCTATAGTATCTAGTGTGGCCTAAGAATGATCTCATATCTTTCATTGTTTGTGGCCTTTGAGTGATATTTTGTATGACTCTAATTTGTTTAGGATCTACCTCAATGCTTCTCTGGAAAATTTTATGTTCCAACACTATGCCTTCATGAACCATGAGATGGCTTTTTAACCAATTGAGCTTCAGATTAGTTTCAATACATCTTTTAAGTAACTACTCTAATCGATCTAGTGCTTACTTGAAATCTAGCCCATATGTTGAAAAATCATTCATAAACACTTCTACACTAATTTCAATTTGTTTTTGGAAAATGCTAAGCACATCTCTAGAACATAGTGTGTGCATTGCAAAGACCAAGTGGCATCTGCTTGTAAGCAAACGTTCCCCATGGACTAGTGAATGTTCTTTTCTCCTGGTCCTCAAGTGTAATGCATATATGATTGTATTCACTATATCCATCCAGAAAGCTATAATATTCATGTCCTACAATGATGTTCAAGACTTGATCAACAAACAATAGAGGAAAATGATCCTTAAATGTAGTTGCATTCAACATATAGAAGTTAATGCAAACTTGACATTTGCCCCCTTCTTTGGAACAATCACTAAGGGACTGATCCACTCACTATCTACAATAGGATAAATTAATCTTGCCTTAGCAATTTTTTCAACTCTTGCTTGACTACCTCTTTGAGTTTGGGATTAAGCCTCCAATGAGGTTGGTGTTGTGGTTTGACTATTGGATCAATACATATTTAGTGTTAACAAATTCTTAGATCAATTCCCATGATCTCATCATAAGACTACACAAATGCAGTAGGCCAACTATTAATCTTCTAGTAACTTACTCTTCTACTCTTCTTTCAAATTTCCATTGATTATTACCGGCTTCTTATTGTTCAAAAATGCATATTCCAATGTTGCTGATAGGGCCTTTAGTTCCAACGATTCTAGTTCCATCGTTTCTAGGATCTCCAAGTGCCTCTAATCTATCTCTTCTTCTTGATTTGTTCATGGGTGGAAGTGACTTTTTCTTAATTGTTCTAACTTACTAGCCTCTTCAAATTAGGCACTAACAAGTGTTCCTCTAGTTCCATGTACTTGTAAGATTAAGTTTCTTCATTTGTGATCAACCACTCGGTACCTTCCTATTGTGTGGTTGCCGCATACATACAATTTTGCACACATATTTATTTCATGCCTTGGTATCCTCTCATTTGATAGCCCATATTCTTTACACACAATTGCATCCATTGTCATTGTATGCAATACATGGAACTCTCCATCTTTGTATAATGATAGCTTCATCTTCCTTTGGAAATTTCCAAGGACATGAATTCAAAGCTTAGCATCAATGGTGCTAAGCCAAGCTCTTCCCATGAACTAGAAATTCTCCCTTACTTTTTCCCACATTAGTAACAACAAAATCAGCAAGGTAAGACTAGTCATTGATGGTTGTAATCACATCATCCACTTGTCCTAGTGGAACTATGATTGACTAGTTTGCAAGCTTTAACTAGATGTTACTCCTCTTTAGTGACAATAGATTCTAAGCCAAATACATATCTTGGAAGATTAGGTTTACTTCTGAACTAGAATCAAGTAGGGCTTTGCATGGTTTCTACCTTGCTACTTTTAGGTAAACTAAGGGACTTCTTGGATCAGTTCACTTCTGTGGAAGAACCCCTACCTTTATCCAATGAGTGATCATCTAAGTTAGCATGACAATCGTGACATTTTAATTTGATGAAGATATAAGCATGCCGTGTTGAGGAAGATTAGATGTAGATGGGGTGGAAGTAGATGTGTTCCTCATCCATCAAATCTTTTCAAGACTCATTTGAAAGAACAGTTGTTTCTTGGGTTGCAATTCACATGTAATCACCTCCTCTTACATAATAACTACCTCGGTTGCATTCTTTTTCTATGGTTGTGATGGTAGTACCCCCCTACATGATAGGAGGTAACACTGGTGGTAAAGGATTTATGTGTTGAGTTGAAGGACTAGTTGTTGATGCATGCACATATGAGTTTGGATTTGTCCTTGGCGGTGTTAGTCTGTGCTACTTTGTTGGGTAGTATTGTGAATTTTGGATAGCAACATTACCCTTAGAGTTTGGACGTTGTACAAAGTATCCATACCGATCTAGCTGTCAATATAGATATTGTTGGCAAGGTGATGGCATAACCCATGATTGGGGTTGTTGCCACTATTGCTAGTACTGCACTAGTGGTTGTGGCAAAGCTCCACTAGGATAGCACATGGGTTGGAAGTTCTACCTATAGTTACCTTAAGGATAAGATAACCTTTTGGGCATATATTTTTAACAAATCTAGGATTAAGTGCATATGCCCCTATTTCCTACAAATGTGCCATTACAAGATAACATCCTTTGGGATGTTTGTATTGGCACATAGCATAGCCCTCCTCATTTTTGGAGCTTGCGTCTGAACACTTGGCCTCCATGAAACCTCGCAAGCAACCCCAAAGGCGATTGAACCCGAAGTCAAAACAAATAGTGAAAGAGGAGATAGAACAACTTCTCAAGGCTGGGTTCATTTACCTTATTGCCGATAGTGAGTGGGTTAGTCCTCTTGTAATCATACTGAAAAAAGGAGGTAAATGGAGGGTATGTATAGATTTTAGGTTATTAAATATGGCAACATTCAAAGATCACTTTCCATTGCCATTTGTTGACCAAGTCTTAGACACTATAGCAGGACATCACTATTACATTTTTTTGGATGGGTATAGTGGGTACAACCAAATTTGAATCGCACCAGAAGACCAAGCCAAAACAACGTTCACCAGGCCTTGGGGAACGTTTGCATACAAAAAAATGCCTTTTGGTTTGTGCAATGCACCTGCCACATTCCAATGATTAGTTCTAAGCATATTTCAACAGCAAATAGGTAACGGAGTAGAAGTCTTCATGGACGACTTCTCCACTTATGGGACGAGCTTTGATCAAGCCCTCAATCGGTTAGAGCAAGTTTTAAAATGATGTGTTGAAACCAACCTAAAGCTCAACTGGCAAAAGAGCCATTTGATGATT
>MNCI01036604.1:25781-37240 GCA_015680685.1 Gnetum montanum | reverse complement strand
TATTTTGTTCATTACCATCTTGACATCCATTTCACTAATGTTTTGAGTTGTCCCTTTTTATCTATCTTTATTACTCCTATTCTTTCTCCATTCTAACACTATCGGAGGTTTGCAATTAGTCATGGGGGTATGGGGCCCGATTTTTTCGATTTTCTCCTAGCCTTGAAATATTTGATTTTCTTCCTAACCCCTACACCTTCGGTAGTCATCATTAATATATCTCCAGATCCATATCAGCCATACAACAACCTAGCCAATGAACCTACACCGAAGCAAGGTCAATTACATGATGATTCATTTACCCTTGCTAATATAAGATTGTGTTGTGTGTGTAGATGACGATCATACAAACAATGGATTGGATCTAGAGCAAACACTTGGAATGGAGCAGCGCTAAAGCAGCTATGCAAGGAGCAAGATCGATGGTGCGCTTACGGATGGATAACAAAGGCACAACCTTGGCATTGGCAGCAGCAACACTTCTTTCTCTCTCTCTTTCTCAGCTACCAAATGAGGCCTGATGTCATTGTAATAAGGTGTTCACCCTTGTTGTCATGAACACCATTTCTGTCAAGTCTTGTAATGATGATCCATTCACATGTCATTCCATTAGTTCCATTCCCCTCAATAATTCCATACCTTCCCAATATTATTGTAAGGAACTCGAGGATGAGTTTTCATTCAGTCATGGGGGTATGATGAGACGTGATATGCACAAGCCGCGATATCGCGGTCGCCGAGATATCGCGTCGTCCCCTACGATGTCACGTACGCGATATCGCGGTTNTTTCCTACCTATTATTTATTACCTACAGTAGCGCAGCATGAGTACGACTTGATTACAAGCATTGAAAAATGTGTACGGCTAATCAAGGAATCGGCTGCTCATCGCAATTAGATTCTCTCACCCTTTCCTCCTAGTTAAGTGCCTCAGTACAACCACTTCGAGCACGTGCATTACGTGTGGTGATCCCAGTAACAACTAGCGTTTGGTAGCCACAGATGCATAGTTTAGGGTGTGTACGGTAAGTGGGAATGGATGCTGACGCTAGTTAATTTAGACTTAGTTCATTAGTTAGAGTTAGTTAGTTCTCTCAACCCTTCACCTCGATAGCATAGGAGAAAAACCATAAAAGACCATAAAAATCATATACCTCAGACTTACTTAATCATACACCGTGATAAACACAAGTCTAGGAAGACAACAAATGATTAACCCCAAGTGTTCCATGGGGCGTGTAGACATTTGGTCTGTGGAGTTCGACCGAATCGCGTGTGCTATGCTCGTTTCGTATGGTTGAGTGTAGGGGTACCTCGCCACTCATCAACCATCCTCTATGAATCCTCTCATAATATATGATTGTTGCTCTAACATGTTCATTAACATAGAAGTTTCCTCCTAATAAATATACTTTATTCTTTTGAAATTTATTACTTTAACCTCTAAATTTTGAGAAAAACTCTTTTTAGTATTAGCATTTAATTTAAGGTGCACACACAATATTTATTTTCTTGTAACATAAAAATTTCATAGAATTCCAACTCAAATCAATAATGCTTTTATAGAAAGATAAAGGTATATAACAGGACTATGCAGAGAGTTTTAAACCTGTATTTATAGTGCTCTTAATGTTAAAGTTACATAAATATTACACACAGCTACCGTACCCAAGATTAGTTCAATTATCGAAACAAATCCTTTAAGTTTATGCAAAAGCAATAAAACATAGTTTTAGTTCAAATCCCATCAAGCATTCAATGAATTTAACCAAGGAACATTGAGATATTCTCATTCAAGCATACTTTCCATGTAACAACGTTGCCCCAACGTTGTCCGGCACCCCAAGGAATTCCCTAAGATCCAATGGATCTAGGGCAGAAGACCTAGGGAATACGCCTCAAGTAAGCAAGCATTTCACAAGTGAGTGCAAGTAGAAGCATAGCTTCTTAACGTACATGAGAACACACCTCACATAGGGTAACCAACTCCAAAATGAGGACCATGCAAACAAGCACACACACAACCTTGTAGACAACATCAGTGGAAGGGGAAACGATGCATCTATAAGGGAAGGTGCCTCATCCCCAAATCCCTCATAATCTAGTACAAGGTATGGCCTAGCACCACACCAAAACTATCCAGTCTTGGCTACCTACACATCTACGACCGCTGTAGAATCAGGGCCATGTAGTTCTCCACGGTGAAGGGGAAATGAAGAGGACTTAGAAGAGAGTTGCAACAGGAGGGTGTCCTGTTGCTATCTTGGTACCACCAAGCTAGGGTGGATTTTCTAACACTTGAGAGTCACCCAAGGGAACCTCAAAGTGTTCCATGGCCCTTGAACCATGGGGAGAGCCCAAGAGAACCACCACTCTAGGAAATCTCTCACAATCCTCCCCCACACAAAGAAGCAACGTCCTTGGAGCAGAGCCTAGGATAGCTTCGAGTGTACACTTCTAAATGGGTTCAGAACTCCATCAACTTTAAGGATCCTTCAACTCCTTAGATGCTAGACTTGAAGGAAGATACCAACCCCAACACCTAATACGTCCTTCCATCCAATGCCTTGCATGAAACCCAAGGGCAATTGGAGGAATTCCAAAGAATTCATTTCTCTATCTGAGCGGGAGAATCCAACCCAAAGGGCCAATGTCTCTAAGGCATCCCCTAGATCCATCCCTTTTGAGGGTCTAGAGACATATCTTCTTATGTAAACCCATACTTATGCAAGAAGACAGCTCCTCTTCCACAAGTCCTATCAAGTTCCTTTGTGAATGGCATCTCAGCACCCATTGATTTTTTTTTTCTTTTTTTTTGAGGGCTCACTAAGGCCACTACCCATGGTGAGGGACTTGGGAACATCAAACTGAGAGGAAGGACATGCTCCGAAGAGCCATGTCTCTGCAAGTAACTCATGCTTGCCAGAACTCCATGTTCTACTACTCGCATCTAGACCCATGGGGTCTCACCAATGCAACCATCTAAGCATTGATTCCACATGCATCAATACCATGCGCATTTTTTTCTCATAATGTCTATTCAAGCTGGTATGAATGGAGTCAAGCATGTTCTCCCTTACAAACAAGGTACAAGGGTAGATCTTTTGAGCTTGACCTTGTCGTCCACAAACATCAGCATCGCATACCTCAATTCATCATTCAATAGTATTTTATAGCCACAATGAGAGAGAAGATCCAAAAATATATTTGGAAACTTCTCCAAGAGGCTAACATACAACAAGCCCCAATTGTCATCAACACCTTTTGTGATTATCCAACATCAAGAATGCCTACTCGAATGCTAGAATAAGTGGAGGATCTATTGGGCAACAACCCCCATGACAATCCTCCATACACACGTCTCATATCAGCTGTAAGCACATCATTGAATGCAACCATAATATCTTGTTCATGGACAAGCACCATTTTCTAAACACTAGGTCCAAGAATGAATATAGAGTCACCTTTGAGAGAAACCAGATCACGAATTCTCCAAGGAACATCAACATTCCTAGAATTTGCATTTCCCCACTATACTAAGAACAACTACCAGTCTCACGATCAACACCTTTCATTAGATTTTGCACTTGTAGGAAGGATCCTCCTTGGGAGGTTTCTTCCAGCTACACCTTACCCATAACACATGCCCAAGTAGTCAATATAGCCAATAGAACCATCTCATCAAACTGTCACTGGCTAAGGGAAGACATGGGTTCACAAGTCTTACCCAAATTCAATTTTCACCTTGAGAACAACTCGAGACCCCAAGCAGTACATCCCCTTTGAAATTTTATCAATAGGGATTTCTATTTCATCTTGGGAGATTTGGGTTTTTTTTCATACATCCTTGTCAAGCCCATTTACATCAATTTGTGGTGGACAAGGCCGCACCACTACCTATTATCATTCAACCCAAACGATAGACACAAGTCAACAACAACATTTTGCCCATAGGAGGACTAGGTCCTCAAGATAGCTTTACATGGAATGGGCTTCACCAACATTAGTTACAACTCAAAACACTACACGATTCATCCCGAAGGGTTTACAATAAGGATGGTCTACCAAAGAACCCCAACAAAGAAGTTCCTCTAAAGCCCCAAAAACTAAGAGAGTACACAAGATCATGCCTTGCTTACAAGAAGAGCAATATGTACCTTTAATTTATATCAACAACACAACCTCACAAAGGAGGTTTCATGAATTTCACCAGGGTAACAACATTCTGTCTCTGAGAACAAGCCCCAAACATCAACAGCTTCTAGGTCCCAAATAGGAGATAATAGTCTCAATACCACCTTCCTTATATTTCAGGAACTAAAGAGGGCATCCATTGAAATGGAGAATGACCCCTCATAGAATTAAGGATTCACCAAGTAATATCATGATCAACTCTGCTATCCCACCAGGGAGGTGAGAACACCAACATGAATTAACATCACACCAGAGACATGGAACAATACATCAGGGAGGGACTATGTGATACATCAATGTACATAAGGGACAGAGTACATGGGAAAATTCGGCAAGACACCATAGCCTATTAGGCACAATGAGTCCCCTATCATGGAATCACACCATAGACCATGAAAGCACCAATAAGTCCTAAGCCATGAGAGCATACCATAGCCCTCTAAAGCACCAAAAGTAATCAGTCATGAGAGCACACCAACATGCACAAATCATTAGAAGCCCCCAATTCATGAGAGCATTGACTTAAGTGTTTTGAGCACATTCAAGCCCACCAAGCAAGGCCACAAAGAGGAATCACAATTTCTATATCTATAACATCATTTATTCAAGGATGGACCACCATCCCAACGTTTGCGCAACTGCTCCACGATCACATTCAACATGGAAGAGCGAGTATAGGTGCCAATACCCAGAACTCGACTCAAATCCATTACTAGGCATCACATAGATTTGAATTTTGGTCACCATCGATTATTGGTGGACAAGATCTTTGCCAGTCTAAGAACACAAAAGAAAGTGTTCCCAAGATTTTTCCTATCTCAAGGACGTTCACCAAGCACCCACCATCCAGGCATGCCAACATCACCAAGAACACATGGCACCAGTTCAAGAGCATAATGGGCAAGGACATGCCCTAGTCCATTCATTACAACACCGTATCATAACTGAAGACTTTCACATGAGGTTTTCAGCAGAATTATACATCAAGGCATAAAGGCCACTTACAACATATAGCAAGGGTGCTTTAAGAGAAGCGCTAGGAGAACACCATACGTCAAGCTTGGCCTTGTTATAGGGTGTGGCATAGGCCTACAACCAAGAGACAACTGAGTCACATAGGCAACACATCCAACACTTTTGAGTTCNAGTATCCACCATCCTGCCATAGTGGGACCTCATTGCATTGGCCACTCTTGGGCCATCAGTATCCGACATGGCTAAGGATACCATTTCATGCCATCTGCTAGCCCAATATCTGTAGGGTCTAGGATAGATCACCATCCTCTATTAGTGCTCCCCTAGCACAGAGAGGCAAACAAATCATAATGTACCTGTTGATCCATCACAACCAAGGTACTAATAAATCTGCAACCCAATGTTGGGATTCTGAGACCAAATAATTAGTTCATGAAGGTCTCAAGAGCACATATCTTTCCCATAGACATAGTGCTCATAGAATCAACTAAGGTCACCATTGGCTACATCTTTGTACCTGTGTTGCCTGCAAACACTGAGACAAAAGCTTAGAAACATAGAAGTTAGTTGGAACACAATTAGCACATTAACCTCATACACAACCATCAAGCATGATCATATAACAAAGTAATATCACTTGATGAGTGGTAAGGTACCCCTACACTCAACCATACAAATACAAGCGTTTCACGTGTAATCCGGTCGAACTCCAAGGACTAAGTGCTTACACGCCCTAATGGAACACTTAAGGTTAATCAATCGCTATCTTCCCAAACTGACTTGTATTGTCACGGTTGTATGGTTAAGTAAGCTTGAGGTATGTGATTTTTATATCTTTTATCTTTTTAATGTCTTATGCTAATAGGGTAAGGTGAAAAGAACTAAGTGACTAACTTTCATTAACTAAGTTCTAATTGCTTCTAACACTAGTATCTGTTCCCACTTGCCGCACACATCCCGAACTAGTGCAACACTGCTGGGATTACCAAACGCTAATCATTACTAGGTTACCAAGCACTACACACATGCTCGAAGCGGTTGTACTGAGTGTACTTAACTAGGAGAGTCAAGGGTTGAGAGAGAAATTAATTAACAAATAAAGCATTTAAACATTCAACAATAATTAATTACTATTTAGCTTAGTCTGTATGCTACAAGGTTTATCATAAAGTTCATCTTTATTGTCGTACACAAATGTGTGCTCAGGTACAATTTGCTTGAATAAATATCCGTTCACTTTAAGGCTTCTACTACGAGCACATGGAGATTATTCTAACTCTAGAATGGTAAAACTACAAGAGTTTAGCTAAGGGTCTAAGTCTAATTACCTAAAAAAAGGGAAGTCGCCTCTTATTTATAGATAATAAGATGGGACGCGATATCACGTACGCAATATCATAGCTCATCATACCCTCATGACTGAATGAAAACTCGTCCTCAAGTTCCTTACAAAATATTGGGAAGGTATTGGATTATTGACTTGAATGACACTACTAGTGAATGGGGTGACACGTGAATGGATCATCATTACAATACATGGCAAAATTAGTGTTCATGACCACAAGAGTGAACACTATACACATTTGACATCTGGCCTTATTTGGCAACTAAGAGAAAAGAGAAAGAAAAGAAGAAGATGTGTTGCTACTGATGCCAAAATTGTGCCTTTCATTGTCCATCCATAACTACGCCATTGATCTTGTTCCTTGCATACAGTTCCAGCACTAGTCCATCCTAAGTGTTTCCTCCAACACCAGTCCCTTGTTGTATGATTGCCATCTGCACACACAACACAGTCTCATATTAGCAAGGATAAATAAATCACAATGTAATTGATACCTTGCCTTGGTGTACGGTTTATTAGCTGTGTGATATGGCTAATACGGATTCTGGAGATATAACATTGATGACTACCAAAGGTGTAGGGGTTAGGAGAAAATTGAAAAAATTAGACCAGGACCCCCATGACTAAGAGCGATCCTCCAGTAGCAATAGAATGGAAAAATATAAGGAAGGAGAAAGATGGAGAAAAAGAAACAATGACAACGCTAATAAAATGGATGTCAAAGATTGGAAATAAACAAAATAAATGTTGATTGTGAAAATGTTTAAGGAAAAGAAGTTAACTGATGCACCAAATAGGAATGCTAGTGGGTCCTCCCCAAAGCAGGCTCATGCCCTTAATGCCCTAACAATCCCACATTCAAAGAGTCCGTAGGCTTTGGAACTGTCATTTGGAAGCAAGAGATAAAGTCTTAACCACAAGATTTTACCAAAAAGAAAACAATGGATCAACCAAAATATAGACTACTGATACAGCCAGCAATGAGGTGGAAAAATGAAGAAAGAATGATGAGGATCAGAGAATGGAATGGAGTCTCAAGAACAAGATGGTGTACAGCCCTTGTGTATTTATGGTTAATGTGACTTAGTAGATCTCATTCCAAATCTAGCCTTAAACAATCCACATTCAGTGACCTCGCATTAATACACTTGGCTAATCCATCCACTTGAAGTAGCAAGAATGCTTCCGCCAAAGAGTCACCACCATTCTGAGGAAATGGGAAAAGGAAAAGTAGGAAGTGAGAGAGGGCCTTAGTTAGGGGAAACATATTTGTTTAGTTCCATAACCAATGCTTGTAGCCTAGAGGATTATTTTGTCTAAGGGGTGTGCTTTGAATTCTCACTTTCTTTTNTAGTTTGAGAAATGCCCAGTCACCAATTCATTGATAGTTCTATCATTTAAAGAAAGGGACTGTATAGTTCCAAGCCAAGAGAGACCATAGAAATTCATGGATGTATGGATGATGTGGACTCATTGCATGTTATATCAAAATAACCATACCTTAGTATCAACATTATAACTCAAAGGTAAAAACCAAATAGTAGCAATTAATGGAATACAATTCATACCACCATCAGGAGCACTTATTAGGTGACAATCCTAACAAAATAAATAAACACACAAAGAAATGAAAGAGTATAAATGATGTTGTAAAACAAAAATGTATAAAAAAAACTTAAAAAGGAATTGAGGGCCTCAAATGATCAGCAGAGGTGGCCATCTCCCCCATGACTCAGTTGGAAGGAGGAGATCCAAAATAATGAGTGGGGTTGTCCCTTCTTCAAGGTATTATGTGCATTGATCGTTCTAGTCTTATCGAAGCGCTTGCTTGAACGTTCTAGGAGTTTCCAACTTCTTCCAATTGATGTTTTTAGGTTAAGGTTTAGAAGTTGACGATGCTCTTGCTTCAGTGCATCTATGCTTTTGACGTGAGCGCAAGTTGTTTCCTCAATTAGTTCCATGCACGTTGGTGAGTTGCTCTCTTAATTAGCTATCAACCACTAGGTGTTTTCTTGTTGTGTGGTTGCTACATACAGGCACTTTTGTATGTTAATTTATTGTGCATATCAGTTGCATGCAGGCAATGCTAGACATTCCTGTATGCAATCACACCCTATGTCACTGTATGTGATGCATAGAACCTTCTTCTTCTTGATCTTCCCAAAAGTGTTTTCTTTAGATATTTCTAGGAAAAGATCGTGGATTCCTAGGCGTGCATTTATGGTACTTAGCCATGCTCTTACCATGATTATTGGGAAGTCCCCTTTATCATTGTTTACTTGTATCACTATGAAATCAGCTGGGTATGACCACCCACACACAGTGGTAATGATGTCCTCCACCAATCCCAAGGGAACAGTGATGGATTAGTCAACCAACTCTAGGCAAATATTGCTCTTCTTTAATGGAGGTAGGTTCCAGGCTTTGTACATCTCTTGTGATATTAAGTTGACTTTGGAACTTGAGTCCAGAAGGGCTTTACATGGTTCATTCCCAGTGACTTGGAGATAAATTAGGGGGCTTCTAGGATCAGAGAATTTCATGGGAAGGTGGCCCACCTTAATCCAGTCAGTAATAGCATGTGTTAACATAACTGTGTGCGTTAAGCTTGATTTTTGGTTTAAAGGGATCTCTAAAGCCTTATTTGATGGAGAGGCATTCAAAGGTTCAACTGCTTGTGGTTGTGAGGGCTTGGTTGGACTGTTGGTTCTAAAGAAATGTCCTCTCTTGACACGGTTGTCAGAACCAGCAGTGGGTTGAAGATTCATAGCCCTTGTAGCATTGCGTTGCTACAGTTGAGTGGGGAGTTCCCCTTGCATTGCTAGAGCGGGTGGTAATGGAGCTATCAGTGTGAGAGTTGCAGATGGATTTGGAGGATGGTATGTTTGTGGTTATCTCCCCTAGGAGAAGACTCCTATAATACTCCCAAGCTTAGTAGTGACATTGTGGTGTCACGTGACCAACAAATTCATGTGGAGAGATTGGCTGCTGCACGTAGTAGCCATATGGATCCGATTGCTAGTAGGGGTATTGTTGCCTTGGTGGTGGCATCCCCCATGACTGTGGGTATTGCCATTGTTGGTGTTGCTCAATAGGTTGTGATGGAGTTCCACTTGGATAATACGTTGAAGGTTGGTGGAACTACCTTGGGTTACCTTAGGGATAAGGTAACCGTCGAGGTGCTTGCTATTTATTAAATCGTGGGTTGAGTACATACACCCTAGACTCTTGTAGATGTGAGATCACTGGGCAACATCCCTTAGGATGGTCGTATTGGCATATCTCACATCCACCGTCATTATCTGTATACGAATCCACAACCTCTTTGGTGATGGTCATTTTACCCTTACCTCTATTACGTGCATTGTCCACTTCTCTCTTTTTCTTTTTATCATAGTCACTACCTCGCTTCCTAGACTCCTCTACGATTTTAAGAACCATTTCGAACCTACTATCCAAGAAGTCCCACATTTGGTCTACCTTTGCCAATATCTCTGTTGGTAATTTTTGGAGTGGCAAGGTTTTCCAATTCACCATCTCTTCAAGTGGTGACTCTTCCTCATCTTCACAGAATCTCACTCCCCTTTTTTGANTAGTAGCCCATGGCAGCATCCAAGGATTCATGATTTCCTTGCTTCCATCCCTGGATTTGTTTTCATAGGTTAGACACTTGGGATTATATTTGATACTTATCATTAAACAATTCTAACATCGTACTCCACCTCCGAATGGATTTCGATTCTAAGGACTAGTACCAGCTTTCCGCTTCTTTCACTAGTGTCCTTGGGAACAACTTCAGTTTTTGCCACTCGTTTTCTATGTTCTGCAAGGCACATGCATCATGGAATGCTTGTAGGTGATTTTGAGGATCAGCGTTGTATTCCCCCCTCAAACCATGGGATGTTATTCATGTCTAACCTCTTGATCCTACTATCTTTTGGTGCCTTGTGGGAACTCTGATGGCCTCCGTTATGTCGAACATGCTTCTAGTTGTGAGTAGGGGTTCTTCGTGGTCATCCCGTTCATAGCATCTGTGATGTCTACACGGTTCCCTACTCTCCCTTCTTCCATGCCTTAATTCTTTTGAGTGCCTTCATCCTCATTCTCGATTGTTTCGTCAGTGTTTTTCACTCTGTTTACCTTTATCCTCACAGTTAGTTTCCTTATGACTGTGGCCAAATACTGAAGGAGAGGATGAATGTGATGATGAAGGTGAAGAAGAAGGAGAACCATTGCCATGATGGTGTTTTCTACCTTCTCTTCTGTGGTCCTGGCCATGATCGTGATCACAATCAAAGTGTCCGCCCTTGTCATGTGTTTGTGTTCCCTTGTTGAACACTTCGTGTTCATGGGGATCAAAACCAGGGTTGTAAATCGTGGAGTGTAGGTTCTAATACACCACCTCCTAACCATCATTAGGAGGGGGAACATCGTTTGGTGGGGAACCTGTTGAAGCAGGTTCACCACCCTCAATTTTACTCAAGACATGCAGAGCGTTATGAGGCCATTTACCCTTCGAGGATGTATGATATCTCTCCAGTTGCAAGTTCCTTTGACGTTGCTCTTCTGTGGGATGATAGTCCCTTGTGTCATGATCGCATGCAATGTATTTTGTGTACAAAGATAACATGCCTATTCATGAGAGAGCACGAAGGAGCATGTTGGGAACTAATCAGTTTAGAGGTAACACAATGTTACCTTCCAAGTCTCTCCAACGCAGTTGTTCATCTTGATGAAGAATAAAGGTAAAGTNATTGGCACTGTTACCAGGGACTTAGTTGTTTGTGCACTACGTAGAACATAGGAAATCATTCATATCGTTGGGATGCTAGAACGAACCCTTAGAATTGATCAAGAAAAGATAAGATAATAGTAAATCGCACACCGAGCAAAACAAAGATGTCTTCTTCTTTACATAAGAGCACTTCATCGCCTAGGACTAACA
>MNCI01036589.1:435813-499152 GCA_015680685.1 Gnetum montanum | reverse complement strand
ATGCTCGTAATTGAGTCGTACTCATGCATTGCGTCAAGCAGCCGATTCCTTGACTAGCCGTACACGTCCGTAGACGCTCGTTAATCAAGTCGTACTTGTGCACACTAGGAAAGTAGTAAATAAATAGTAAAACCACGTACTGCAAGGTTTATCCAATCAAGTTCGTCTTTATTGCCATACACAACTTGGGTTCAGGTTACAAGCTGCTCGAATAAAGAGCCCTTCACTCTAGGACTCCTACTGCGGGCACATGGGGAAAAATTCTAACTCTGGAGTGATCAATCTGCCAGAGCTTCGCTACACTAGCCAGGATTGGAAAATAAGGGGAGTGCCGCCTCTTATTTATAGATATGGCGGCGGACTGCGATATCGCAAGGAAAGATGCGATATCGCGTACGCGATATTGCGGCGCATGCAGGTCACGTCTCATCAGCTAGGAACACTTATTGACAAATAGGGAACATGACTGAAGAAAGTGAGGCTATAGACTCAACCGTAGACGAAGATGATAGATGTGACATCTACCTATATGACCATCTAAAGAGCTATTGCCCAATGATGTTACATCTACATGAGTATTGTGCTTTTATATTAAATCCCAAGTTTGTATAAAAGAAAATGCCTAGGAAATTACCTTTCTAACAAGTTAATTATAGATAGTGTTGTGACCAACTATACCATCCTAGTGGAAATTCTTACCAACCTTAACACTATCATCCAACACAATGTCAAAACCCATAATCGTGGGGGAGGCCACCACCAAACTAGCCCTACCCTTACTATCAATCAAACCCATATAGGTATTATGCTCAACAACCTATTTCCCCGATTGGTTCTACCTCTACTTCAAATCACTACTACCACTCTCCCGAATATCATTGACCCATGACATCTTCTAAAGGATCACCACCTCACACCTCTCATCCTTCTTCATATCCTCAATATTCTCATACTTTCCCCCATATGTCACCAACAACAATACAAGAAGGTTCAGCACCATGACATCAATGAGAGAATGCCACTTGTGCTGCGAACATACACAAAAATGATAATGCCAATAGATCTCCACCTTAATATTAGAAATGCCCTTTCTTTAGAATGGTTCCCACACATAAGCACAATACTTGTCAACCTGCTAACTCATCCAAACTAGCACAATGCCAACCAAGTGCAACAACCTTCCTTTCACAACCAATGTCCTCTAATCCTACATAAAGGTCAACATCTGTCATTACTCCAACACCTAACAGAAGCGATGAATCTTGCACTGTAGAGAGATAGAAGAATCCATGCATCACTACTAATAGTAAAGGGTGCAGTTGTGGGCTAGGAATTTAATATATTAACATAGACCACAACAAAACTTTGGAGCAAATGTGTGAGAAAAAACCAATTTACATAGTAACCACTAAACCAGAAGATACCCAGTGGCTTGAACATGAGAATATAAAATTTTTTCAAAGATGCATGGAGGTAATTGATCCACTTATTAGTTCTATACTTAAGAAAATAGACTAAACAAAAGACTTAAACATAGATATCTTACACTTTGATTATACACCAGAAGAAGATATTAGACATGGAGACCCAAGAATTAAAATAGAAAATCAAGAAAAAGAAGCAAACACATCTAGATCTTCCAAAACAAAAATACCTTCAAGTTCAAATGAAGATACATCTTCGAGTGATTCAAATGAGACTATCACCAATGCTAGATGTGCTACCACATGATTAATTAAATCAATAATAGTGATAGATGGAAAACCAGTGGTGTATAATGAGGGGATTATGTAGTCCATCTCTCAAATCTGTGGTGATAAGATTAGTTATGGGGGAGATGCTCCATCCTAGTTTAAGAACTAATAAGTGTTTTTTACCTTTTTTGTTTTATAAATTTTTATCATTTTCTTATTTCTTTAAAAATTTTCTGGTTCTTCATATGTTTTCCATTTCTTAATATTTTTCTTTTCATTATATATTTTTCTCTTTTTTTGAGTCATTCTCTTTATGTTTACTGAATGTATTTCATGTTTCTATTAATAATATTGCCAAGTCATGATGTAGAAGTGAATATTATGTGTTGGGTTTTTGTTCTATGCTATCAAGATGATTAGGTAAGTAATTGTGAAAAGTAGTGAGACCACCTCATCCATCCCTCCAGTTCTTTGAGTAAAAGGTCTTCTTCATGGAAACAATTTGATTCTTCTTTCATGAAACTAAAATTAATCAATGGTCATTGTACCTTGACGAAAGAGGGAAAGACCAAGTGGGAATAGTAAGGGTGTGACCTCAAGCAGACTTGCTGGGTTTTCTTCTTGTCTTCCTTCATGTGGTTTATGACTCCTCTTGGAACATATCATCACTCCTCCATCAACCAATAAAAAGAAAGCTTTGTCTTTGCATGGTGTGGTTTCATGTCAAAAAATAAAAAAAGAAAAAAAGAAAAAAAAGAAAAGAAAATAATAATGGAAATTCAAAGCACACCCGTTAGACACAATAATGGGTTGCAAGCACTAGTTATGGGGTTGGAAAGATATGTAACCCATGCTTGAAGCTGCCCCTCTAACTAAGGTCCTTCCTTTCTTCTTCCCTTTTCTTCCCTTTTTTGAGTGATGATTGTTCTTTGAGGTGGTTGTGGACTCATGGTGGTAGGTTGGAGGGAACACATCAATGCAAGGTTACTGTTCATAGTATGGATGATGAGTCATGAATTCTTGGCCATGATATCGCACCCACGATATCACGTACATGATATCACAGCCTAGACACGATATCACGTACGCGATATCATAGCCTAGATGTGATATCACATACGCGATATCGCAGTCTATCTCCTTATCTATAAATAAGAGGTAGGTAGATTTGGTAAAGGAGTTTTTGTTAAGTTTTCTAGTTTTAGTATTAAGGTAGGAACTTTTTGTCAGTTTTTCCTCTCAACCCTTCCTCCCAGTGCATGCCCACAGTGTGATGATTGTAATTGTACGGAATCATTATTCAAGTGTGACGTACTTGGACACACACATGATCGGAAATAAAGATCAAGATTACTTCATCATTGCAGCATCCACTTAGCTTAATTATTTAATTGTTATTGTTATTTATTGCTTTCCTAGATAATATCTCTCTACCCTTATCTCCTAGTAATGCGGAATGAGTATGACTTAATCACGAGCATTTAAGTGTGACTACTTGGTAACCCAGTAGCATACCTAGGCCATGCGCTTGGTAATCCCAGTGGTATTCGTGCACGATGTCCAAGATGTGTACGGATGATTAGGGAACAGATGCTCATTGTAGTTAGGCTAGTTTAGATTGTCTCTCATCCTCTCTCCTAGCTTAGTTGATATTATTTCCCATCATACCCAGGAGTAGCATTAGTGTAGAAACACATCATACACCTCACTTTGGACTAAACCATATGTGACAAAGCTAATACTAGTCTAGGTGGGAAGACAACGAACTATGATCTACGAGTAATTGTCTAGATACCATAACTAGTTCGTCTACGGAGTTCGACCAGATTGTGCATGGAACACTCGTATTTGTATGGTTGAGTGTAGGGGTACCTCACCACTCATTAATGGACTTGGTTTGAACTTGGATGGATAGGTATGCTAATCATTTTAATCACTTTTTTCACAAAAAATATAGTGGACATGGTCAAGTACCTTACATCCCTATCTCTGCAATCCCTTCTCATCCCATTATTCACCTCACTACTACATACGATTATGAGCCTTTTGGTTTTGTATAGTATAGTACAACATCCCAACCACAATAGTTGTGTGTTTTTTGGAACAAAGGCATGGTCTAAATTTAACTTCTTGGGTGCCCATGGACATCTATAGAAGTGGTTATGCAAGGGCATTATGGCAGGAGCTTGCATTGGGGAGGATCCACTTGCATAACTTTTGTTGATCATGGCTTTGAACTAACCTTCACATCTTCTAGAATATTAGTGATGGTTTCTCTAAATTTATGTATAATTTTGGAACTACTTCTCATCACTTTTAATTACTTTTTTGCTTTTTCTTACTCTTCTGTTAAAATATCCTTCAAGTTCAATATTTCTTGGTCATCTTCTGAATCAGACCTTTGGTTTCAATTATTTGAAAACTTATGTGCTTTCGAAGTTATGCTTATTAGTCATGCGGGCTAGGGATATCTGCTTTAAAATTTTGAAAGTTTTCTAACATCCTATTTTTGAACATCATGGTAACTAATGTAATTAAACAAAATAATGTGAACAACTTGATGATTTTAGTTACCTCATAGCCTTGGGCATAGTATGCTATCATCACCTTGTGCTTAAATGAAAACTAAGGAATTTGAAAGGGGTTAATTATTAAGTAAAATTTACCAAAACCAATGTTGATCCTTTCGTGACTATAGGTAATGCTAAAGAAATGACTAAGGAAGAAGGTCTTTTGCTAGGCACGAAAATGAAGCTAAGAGGGGGACAACAAAGGATATGCCCATGAAAAAATCATAGCACATACAAGATAGATGCTAAAGCATTGCAAATTTAGTAGATACATGGGATGATGAGAAAAAATTTTAGTTCATCCTTCAAGAATGTTCCACATAAATAGAGAAGCATCAACATAACAATTTGGGTTGGAAGTTTGCTATTGCTAGCAGCATCAAGAAGAATAATCTTTAGTAGGGTTTTGAAGACATTTGCAAATTTTGTAATCTTCAATGTCTATTTAGTCTTTTTTTCACTCTGTTATTTTTTATACATCCACTCAAATAAAATTTTATAATGTGGCAATCAGAGTTAGTCAGTAGTTAGCATTAGTCAATAATCCCATCATTCCTAATGTTTCGTAAAGAAAGCTCAATCCTATCATATTAATATGAGGATAGGTTTTTATTTAGTCATGGGGGTATGATGAATCATCAGTTGGCTAGGATATTTGAGAAAAAAGTCAATTTTTGATCAGCCCCAATATCTTGGCTTTGATATCTTAGCTCCATTAACTAGGCCCCATTTACTAGGTCCCATTGATGTAGTCTGTTGCATTGACTAGGCCCGGTCGATGTAACCTCATTGATATAGTCTATTACATCAATACAGCCCCATCGATGTAGTCTATTGCGACGATGTGGCCCCATTGACACAGTGTCTATTTTTTCCTATAAATATGCATGCTCCCACCATGTATTGGTACTCTTTGGTTAATAGAGTAGTCAAAATCTTGTATTTTTATTCTGTAATCTGAGAGAATAGTCAGTGAGTGCCCAGTGTGGATTTGAGTTAGTTGTACGACATCTTATTCAAGTGGCAAGGTACCTAGACACATTTCATGAATGGCAATAAGATTGAATATTGATTCCTATTTATTATAGCACTTTGAATTAGATTAAATTTATTTTTAATGCAATTTATATTCCATGTACTTAGTTAATATTTATGTTTTCATGCATGTTAATGAATTGGTGGAATGAGCGTGACCAGTTTCAAGCATAAACACATATTCGCTTGGTAATCCCAGTAGCATTATTGCTTGGTTTGCCCAGTAGCATAGTGCTTGGTAATCCTAGTGGTGGATACATGGGTTTAGGATGTGTACAGAGAGCTAGAAATGGACACTCATCACCTATAGGCTAGTTTATACTTTCCTTTCCATTGTTAATTAGTTTAAACAAATAATTTCTTTATTATTATTAGGAGTAGCATAAGGCCAAAACAACATCAAGAATCATATGCCTCACTCTAGACTAAACCATACGTGACAAAGCTACCACTAGTCCAAGTGGGAAGACAGTAAACTACGATCAAGGCATAATGATCTAGATGCCACAACCAGTTTGACCAGATCATGTGTGAACGCTTATGATTCCTATGGTTGGGCATAGGAGGTACCTCATCGCTCATCACCTAAGAAGGTTGCCAGCCCAAATCCAATTAGATACAACATGAGTTAGCATAATAGTATGGATTCGAGGTGGGATTTGGTTTGAAGGGGACTCAAAGAAATTTGGTACAAAGGGAGATGGAGAAATAGGATTGCCAACTGTAGGTGTATGTGAGGGCTTAGGTGGATTGTTGGGTCAAAAGAAAGATCTTTTCTTTGATCAAGTGTTCAAACCACTCAGGTGATGAACCAATTTTATATTAACGGCCTTGGTGGCATTACATTGTTGCAGTTGAGTTGGGAGTTAACCTTATATAGATGAAGTAGATGGTAGCTATGTTGAGGGTGGAGGAAGATATGTAGGTATAGGAGGAGGATAAGGATCAAAGGTGGTATCCCTTATTGCATGTGGAGAATGAATTTGATAATAATTAGGAGGGTATTAGTGAGATTGAAAAGTGGAAATGTCATTGGAAAAGTCACATGGAGATAAGAATTGCTGAATGTAATACCCATATGGATCAGGTTGTCTATAAGGGTATTGCTACTTTGGTGGTGCCAGTGTTCATGGCTGTGGTTGTTGCCACTATTGGTACTACTCATTAGGTTGCAATGGAGTTCCACTTGGATAATATTGTTATTACTAGTAAAACTACCTAGAATTGCCTTGAGGACAAGGCAGTCTTCTAGGTGTTTTCCTTTATGCTAGTCATGGATTTAGGGCATACACCCTAGACTCCTATAAGTGCGATGCAATATGACAACATCCCTTAGGATGTTCATAATGGAAAATGTCACATCCACCTTCATCATCTAATTCTATTCTCACAACTTCCTTTATTGCAAAAATTTTGCCCTTACCTCTTTGATAAGCACATTCAGCTTTCTTGTGCCTCTTGTGCTCATGATCACTACCTTGTTCTTTTGACTCTTCAGCAATTTTTAGGACAACTTGAAATCTACTATCCATGGAGTCCCATAACTGATGAACCTTGGCCATAATTTAGATTAAAATTTTTGGAGTGACAACATTTTCCTATCCACCACTTCATTAAGTGATGACTCTTCCTCACTATCATAGAATCAAACCTTCCTCTTGCAAATGGAAGAATCACAGTTATACTCTTTTGTACTTTCTCGCTTCTTTAGTTCTCCTTATTTTACTACTTGCTCAATCAATCTTTGGATCTAATGGGAACTTAATTCTGATAGTCACCCTTGGGCATAGATGTTAAGGGTTCTCCTCGTTTGTTGATCAGAGCCTGTCTATGATCAAAGTTGGTCTAGCTGAGAATAATCATGGCCATGACATTTGTGTAATAAGGAATAGTATCAGCTGATGGTGGCATCCAAGGGTTCATGTGTTCCTTGTTTCCATCCTTGGATTTGCCTTCTCAAGTTGGACACTTGAGAGTACATTTGATATTTATCATTGAACAACTCAAGCATTGTACTCCATTGTTTGATAGATTCTGGTTCTAAGGATTGATACTAGTTCTTTGCTTCTTTAATAAGGGTCCTGGGAAACAACTTAAGTTTTTGCCACTCATTTTGTATATTTTACAACACACATGCATCTTGAAAAGCTTGGAGATGGTTCTACGAATTTGAGTTATATCCCCATTCAAATAAAGGAATGTTATTTATGTCTAGTCTTTTAATCCAACTATTCTTTATGTGCCTTGTGGAAATTCTTACTACCTTTGCAATATTTAGCATGCTCCAAGTAGCAAGAAAAGGCTCATCAAGGCCATGATTCTAGTGCCTACGATGTCCTTTGCTACTCCTTTGTTCATGGTGTTAGGTCTCTCTTGACTGCCTGCACCCCCATTCTTAACTTATTTGATGGTCCCTTTGATCATTTCAATCCTATCGATTACATCCATCATAATTGCACCCCCTGTGGTTGTGGTTGGAGCCAAAGGAAGAAGTTGATGATGAAGGTGAAGAGGAAGGAGGACTGGCATCATTACGGTGCTTGCTATCCCTTCTTCAGTGATCGTGGCCACTATCATGATTAGGTTTCTTATCTACATCCTTGCCTTGATTCACCTTCTTGGATCCCCCTTTGTCGTTGGATCTATTCTTGCCAGAATCTAGATTATGGATCATGGATTGCAGGTTCTGGTTTTGACCTCCTTCATCAAAGTCAAAAAGAGGAGTTTCACCAAATGGTAAACCCCTACAAAAGGGTTCTCCGCCATCTTTTTGGTATGGCAGGTACAAGGAATAAGTGAACCACTTTCCCTTCACAATTTCGTAGCATTGCTCTAACTGGAAATCCCATAAATGTTGTGCATTAGTCAGATGGTAATCCCTAGCATCAATATATTACACAACGTACCTAGCATGAAGTTCTTGAAGGACCAAATGCACAAGATTTTGGAGGAGCATCATAAGAATAGCTTGATCTGGTGGCAACATAATGTTGCCCTCCATGTCACCCCACTGTAGATTCATCCTAGTGCAGGATGAAGGTAAAGTTGGGTACATACTCATCAGGATGAGCATATACCACTTGATATTATTGAGGCACCTATTGATTCATTCCATCAAACTTGGGTAGAGAATCACTCCTATGAGAAGAAGACATACTGTGTTAGAAAATAAGAAATGTAGTGTGCATCATAAAAAATTATTGTAGTATTTGTAAGATATGATATGACTCTAAGGTTTATTCCAACCATCTTGAATAATTTTCCACTAAGTCCTAGATAACACACGTAACAAATAAAGGTCCCTAGCAACAATGCCAATGATGAGCAACAAGGTACCCCTACACCCAACCATACAAATCACAAGCGTTCACGCATCATCTAGTCGAATTCTGTAGACCTTAAGTTCTCAAGTACATTGGTTCTAAGACATGGAATCTAATCATGACAATTTTTGTCTTCTCAACTATACTTGTGGAGCTTAATTGTATGCTTAAGTATAATTCAGGAGGCGCATGATTTTTATTATTTTATATTTTATTTGTCTACAATTAAGAATAGGAATGAAAGGTAGAGGAATTTATTATCTAATTAGTCTATTTCCTAGCTAGCCTAACACAAGTACCCATTCCCACTCTTCAAACACATCCTAAACACATATAGCCCTGCTGGGTTACCAAATGTTAAGCATTTCTGCACGTATGCTCGAATTGGTCATGCTTGTGTTCATTAACTTGAAATTAATTAATTAATTAAAGTGCATTAAGGTAAGTGCATGAATATTAAATCCATTAAAATAAACATTAACCTATTCTTAGTGTTGCAAAGATTATCAAAAGGGCTCATCTTTATTTCCATCAAACTATGGTGCTTAGGTACATTAGTGCTTGAACAAAGATTTGTACACACTTAAACTCATGTTATGCGAACTTAGAAATATTCTAACTCTGGAATGGCTAAATTATAAGAACTTCATTACTCTATGACAAAAACTAATGCCCAAACCGTGTGTCCAAGCACTATATTTATAGGTTGGCATATACCCTGCGATATTAGATATTTGACATTGCATCTTGGGGTTCAATATTAGGTATCCGATATCGAGGCTCTGATATCACATATCTAATATTGGAGCATGTCTAAACATAATTCATCACAATCTATACCTTAGCTTAGTGGTGGAGTGTGGGCCTTAGCTTTTGATAGTTATTGCAATTCTAAAACCCCTTATTGTTCATTCCTTGAATATCAACTCATGGCCTTGTCATTTGTAGCTTTTGCAATTTCCTTACAGTCATTTTGGAACAATTCAAGTCTAACTCAAGATTTAGAAATTTAAACATTTGTTAAATTGATATTTCAAACTTCAAGATGTTGATACTCTTCAATGTCTTAACACCATCTTCATGACCATGAAAATTATTTCATAAAATCTTAGGGTAGGAAATTAGGAAATTATATTTATAATGAATTGGTTTTTCTCAAACCTCATCCTTTGCTTGGTTAAAGAAAATGCATTTGACTTGTATTTATGTATCTCTTTAATACACGATGAACAATGACATTCCTAAGGAATGAAATTAATTAATTTGAAATACTACCACAACATACAATCTATTTTATTAGTTACTAAAGTCTAGCTCATTAGTAAGATTTGTGACTCTTCTCAATTTGTATGCAAATGCATGACATTATTATGCAAACTAATAATGCAATATCAATGTGATTTTTAGGTTTTTAATTCTATTAAGGTTTATATATCCTTTTTCTCATAGTCATTGGATAAAATAAGAAATTGATCTAGTAGTGTCTAATACCTAATTATCTCCCTAAATTTATCTAAACCCTTCCTCAAGACTTGTATTCTTAACTAAAAGCACGAGTTGTTATTAAAAAAGTCTAATGATGCATAAATTTAAGAAAATCTTAATTTAGAATGAGATTATTTGAGAATGCTAAAATAAACAAAGATTTATCTCTTCCTAAAGTTGAATTGGAAAAAAAGAACTCATGTAGTCGACCCCATTTTGTTGGGACAATGCTAGGATGATGATGATGATTATTATATGAGAATGTTTGCCTAAGTATTATAACTTGGAACAACTTAGAATTACTCTATTAAAGGGCATTATTACATCATAAATGATAACTACATGAACTTATTTTTTAAATATTGCTTAGATAAATAAAATATATGCTCTTCAAGGATAGAGAGTGCATGAACTTTGACAAGAGTGTCTCAACCTTGAAAAAATGGTTAGAAAGTTTTGCTTGTGATTAGTAGAATCAAGGTTCAAGTCTACCTATAACATAGGTGGACTTATAAAATATCATAAATTGCACCAAATCACTCAATTTATTCAAATGATTCATTGTTATTAGAGACCACGATTTAAAGGAACAAGATGATGCCTCTACACAGGATTGAACTATAGACCTCTAGTTTACAAGAAGGATGTTATACGACTAAATTATAGAGGGTGTCAAGGATGGTACTTCATAGCCACCAAGGATCATAGATGTTAAATCAATGGCTTGGCTCCTATAACAAGTCATTCTGATTTGAGGCAAGGGAATGGTAATGAAACTCATGTAAATATATTTTGAAATTTTTATTTTATTTAATTGGAATACACAATATTATCATAAGATGTTAATTTCTATTAGAATACATTGATGTAATCTTGTTATGAAAGTGATGTAATGGTTGTAAGATTTTGTTTTAGAGATCCTAATAACAAACACACTTAAGTTAGATAAAATGCAATAGATACAATAAAATAATAATTTCAAAATGCTACATTTCTCATTTATAATACATTTAATTTATCAATTTTTGCAAGAAAAGTAAAAAATTAACATTTATTAACAATTAAATTTGAAGTGTATAATATAGAAATTGGTTAGATTTTCTTATTGCACTACATTTTTAAAATAGTCTTCACAACCCAAGACATTGACACAAGAATAGTAAGTAATGTGTAATAGCTCTCAAATTTTTGTTAAAATAATTTTTACAATAAATACAAGAGTTGTAGGACTTTGGGTGAACCAAGTTACATAAAGCTCTAGCTAGCATTTGCCCTAATATTATGTCACATGCTACCATGGTAGAGCTATGATAAGGCATCCTTCATCATATAATTCATTTACTATTTCTTCTTTCCATTTTTTTGATCATTAATTATTTAGCATATTTTTCTAATTTAATACAATTTTATTAAGCATTCATTCTAAATGCATTATTTAATATTATTGAAACTTATAAGGTAATTATATGAAAGTTTGGTCACACTACCTACTACCACATGTGTTTAGTTATAGATTTATTGTTTTAACTATGCATTTTAAGAGTGCAAATGATGGAGAATTTATCATTTGAAATTAAAAAAATTATGAAGAAAATTATTATTAGTGATAGTTCGGTGTTTCACATGCTTTTAGTAACATAGGATGTTCAATTGAAAATGTAATAATGAAGAAATATATAACATTCTTCTAATATTTTTAAATATATTGTACAATAGGTTTTTATTTAAAAATAATATTTTAAAGAAATTGCTTATTTTGGAACTATTAAGATTGTAGCTCATTCTTAATCCTTTTAGGTTTGTAAAATTGTGAACTGTTTGTTTACATTTGTGATGTAATATAATTATTTGAGGAATCAACTCACAAAGTGATGTCTTGAAAAGACATGTGATAACTTATGAAAGGTTGCAATGATTCATGAAGTACTTAATTTGTGAAATCATGATTTGTTTCTGTTGTAACAATGTGGAGTAAGAAGAAGTAAAGGTTGAGCTAGAAAGCAAGAAGAAAACTCATGAAGACAAGTAGTGTTTACAGCACTTTTGTAAATACTATATTTTTATCCTATATTTTATATCAAGTATTTTCTGGGAAAAGTAAAATTTTTAAAGTGTTATTCTTGGTTGATTCTAATATATTAAGGTTGCCTCATGAGTCATGAAACAAAACTTTAACATGGTCGTAGGACATGGTCAGAACAATAGGATAGAAATAATGAGATTAAAGGAGTTGGAAAGGCTCAATGAAGAAGTTGTCTTTAGACAACAATAAGATTCCTAGTTGGCAAAATTGTAATGACAAAAACCCCCAAAAATTTTCTATGAAAAATTATACTAGCAGGGCATGAACAATGGAAATTATCTTAAGAGAAAATTGACTTTGGGAATGTGGGTTTGATTCAATTTTCATATCAATTAGAAAGATAGAGTGAACAGAATTGTAGCCTTGGCATTGATATTATCTTGTTTGTTAGAAGAAGCATCCAATCTAGTGTATGGAATGAAAAGATTACCTATAGACCAAGTATTGGACAACATAATGAATCTAAATAAAAAATCTCCAACTTTGTTGGAGAAATGAATGGATATGTGCTTGAGGTACATTGAGGTGGGTAAGAAGTTCCTTACAAAGAACTTGTTAGATGTTTTCTTTGTGCATTACTTAAACAATACAAAGGATTTGTACAAGCAATCAAAGCTTGAATAATAAACTAGAGTTCTTTGTATTAGAAGGAAGACTTCAATATTAAGAGGCAAAATAGGAGCTAGAAGAGAAAGAATAAGCAAAGAACCACTAATGTATATTTCATGTTAGTGAGATCTATGAAGAAATGAAAATTACAAGGTAGACAGGACAATGACTCATGAAAAGGTATATGTCGCAAACTTGAATATACTATGAAGGATCATTGGTTCACTCTAAAGAATCCATGAGCATCGAATGCTCAAATAAATTATGAAAGAAAAGCTATTAAGAAATCAAAACAATAAAATCATTGAGGGAAAAATAATACAACAAAAAATGATGAAGATAACACGGTTGAAGATGAAATGGTCTTTATTATAAGAGATATATTAGGAAAAGAATGTATTGGCAAAACTGAATGTTATCTTAATTTAGGTTGCTCATGACATGTTATAGAAAATTTTAATTGTTTAACAACCTACATCATGTAAATTTTGGAGAAGCAAGGACTCCAACTGAAGGGATATGCAAATATAGATGTGTTGGAAATATTATTATGAACCATTTGAGATCAAGAATGTATATTAAACTAGCACTCAAGGGCCATAATCTATAATAAAGAGAATGTTACATTAACAAAAACCATAGAGTAATGAAGTATTTAAGCTACATCTAGTTTGTGAAGTTGTATGTCTAATCACTTACATGATCCAATAAGATTATTTATGACATTCACAATTTGGACAAATGAATTATGGTTATATGCATTTGATTTTCATTTTTCCATTTTGGGCATTTTATTCATAAAATACAATCAAAATTTAAAGTTTTCTATTTTAAAAAATGAGAAAAATTACAACACATCATTGATAGCAATATATTACTTGGGTATATCTATGTACATGGTTTTTTCTACATATATATTTATTAAATTTTTTGGCTGTAATAGATCGTAAACTATAGCCCATACTTTCATGGGATGCAAAAATTACTTTTGATTTCACTATATTGACTACTATGTATTACTATCAATAGTGGTCAACTAGTGTAATATAATTATATGGAAAATGCTAACTAGTTTCCTTTAATTTGCAAGGGATAAACTTTGGTAGCACATTATGGGTAAAATAAAATTTAGATACTAGTGCATAAAATTCACATCTTAGATGTCATCATTTGGAGCAATGAAGGTGAATTTAAGCTTAGGTACATCCACTCAAAAAGATATTAGGCTTTTACTCATCTTGTAATCTTGTTGGACACCTTGGAGGGATGAACATTGAGCCTCATGTGATGATCCTTTATTTAGTAAATTATTCAATTGGTTGGCTCATTGTTTGACAAGGATTTATAGGCAAGATATTATTAGTTCAAGTTATGATTGAGGCAACATTCTATTCCTCTATCATTTTTATTTTTTATTTTTTACAAATATCTATTTATGTTGTTGGACTTGTAAGGTATGGGTAGAACTCTTTTTGTAAGGAGCTTGCCTATGCTAACAAGAGGAATAATGGAATTGCATATGTAGACATGATATGGATCTTCCTCATGTTGAAATTTTGTGATTCGTGCTCTAGATTTATATTTTACCTGTATTTAATGATGAGCACATAACAAGTTGATGCACCAAACATTTTTCTATTCAAAAAGAAAGCTCATAATTGAAATTGCTTCAATTTCCAACAATAGTTTAACATTACAAAAATTTTTCTTTGCAATTTCTTATAAAAACTAATAATTTTTTATGCAATTTCATGATTTCAATTTTACTAACTTCATCATTACATCTCACATTTATTTTTAGAATAATGAAGAAATTACCCTTGCTTTATTAGAGCCCCCAACAGGTTTTCACATAGCTACCTCTACCATAGGCCCAAGTTAATTTTACGTTATTCCCTTATATATTTTTTTCTTTTTGTTTGTTGCTGTTTACATTTTTTCCTTTTATTATCTTTACAAGATGGGGTATTTGAACTTAATTTATAACGCTTCCAACCATTGCAGAAGCCATTGTGCTTGTGGTTTAAATATTCTCTCTTCTTTATTCTCTAGTTATTAGATTCCTTTTAATTTTGGTATGTTATTTCAATTGTCTAGATCACTTTACCATGGTTATGTTATTTATCTTTTTCCATCATTTTTTGATTTTCAAATTTTTAAGTTTTTGTATCATTTCTAGCTACATAATTTCATGATTACCTTCTTCATTTAATGTGTTAATTTTATATACTTGAGTGTTGACTATTACTATGTGATTCCTCAATAGTCAATGAAAGCTTTGTTTAACTTATAGTATATTGTCTTTAGAATTTTCTTTGTACATTGCATTCATGATAATGTTGAATTATTTTTAGTGTCAATTATAGAAAATGAATTTCACTTTTTGAAGTTCTATAATTACAGTAAATGAATTTTACTTTTTCAAGTTTTATGATTCGATCTCCCTTTTTTTTTTTCCTTTTTTTGGTTGGGAAGTTATGGTAGCTTTTAGAACATGGTGCTCTTGCCCATCTTTC
Organism: Gnetum montanum; assembly: GCA_015680685.1. Taxonomy (NCBI): domain Eukaryota; kingdom Viridiplantae; phylum Streptophyta; class Gnetopsida; order Gnetales; family Gnetaceae; genus Gnetum; species Gnetum montanum. The sequence continues at coordinate 483,837 of MNCI01036589.1, read as the reverse complement.
TTATAAAATTTTTAACACTATATCATGAAGATTGATGGTAAGTATGACTATTTTTGGAAATAAGTATTTGATTCATTATCTAGTTTTCTCCTTAGCTAATGTACCTTGATATGCTTAACTTGATTTTTCATCTTTGTGAATTTGTTTGACAATATAGCTGTAAGCATGCTTTTTCTATGTGGCCAAGCTTCTAAATAGTAAGAAAAAATATATAACCTACTGATCTACTTTCAGTTTCTCTATAAGAAGCTCTACCATTATCTTCTTATTGACCAATTCTCATCCAATTTTGCAAAGCTTGTTCATTTATAGATATGGTTCTCTATCATTAAGACTACCTTCACTAGTCTAATGTCATTCATTGTTCATTATAACCATAATTCACCAATTACATTTTCATGACTACTGAAGATGGAACATCCTTCTTCATTGAGACCCTAGAATACATTTGGTATGATATCCAAGTCTTCCAATTCATAACATTTTTCGAGTTAATTCCTAAGAAAGAAGTTAACAAGCAAGATCAAGCCCTACCATCCCAAAAAAGTTCATTCAATGATATAGTCCTTATGACAAATCCACAGCCATGTTCCTTGATCCCAGAGGTTGACGATAATCATGAAGTTTCTTAACTTTTATTTCTTGGTTTATTTCTCTTTATTTATTTAATTTATACTTCCATATTACATAAGTCATATATTTTAGGTAATACAAGTGGAAGAAAGGATTTTCCCTACTTTCACTTAGATAACTAGATATAAGCTACACTTTGTGTAAACCTGGTTAGGACTGGTGATTGGTGGTTGGTAGACCTTTAATTCATCTCTTGTCATTACTTAGAGATTGAGGTAAGTATTGATAAAATAATATTTATTTTTCCAAATATTTTTCTCACTTATATTTTATTTGGAAAATAAATAGAAGATTTTTAAATACTTAACCTAATTTCAAAAAGGAGAAATCAAAGCATTAGAGCATGGAGAAACATCCTTAATGCAAACTTGTTCAAGAATGAACCAAAGCTAAAGGGGTAGTTTGTCATGTTCCCATTTTCGAATGGGGTCATTTCTTCACAAAGATGGTATCACTTTGTAAAAAATGATGTAATTATTATAATAAAAACTAAAATGACATGTTTTAATAATGGAAATGTCTCTAGAGGTGACCTTTGAGGATTTGGCCTAAGGTATATATACCTAAGAATTAGAGGTCATGTTAGCATGGAGTTGCAAAACCAATAAAGGTGAGTAACGGGTGTTAAGTGGAATAGGAAAGTGACTGATCATCTCTTCTAATAGGGTTTAGGCATAATTGTGGTGGTAGTGCTAGATTGCCTCTAAGGGATAGATGCTAAAGTAAGATAACCCTAAGGAACCCTTAAAATATGACCTAGATATATTATGTCTACATTAATAAAGCTTCAGTTTCATTTCATTTTGCATTTTTCTTGTTGCATTCATCATGCATAGTTGATTTTTTAGATGTAAGAAAATTTGAAATTTTTTTTTATTTTTCAGATTTTTGATAGCCCAATATATTGGATGATGTGAGTAACCTAGCTAAAATTTTCTTTGATTTTGTAGCTATGATATCTTCACAATCCAGATGTGTTTTGGGCTAATCTTAGGTTTGTTAGAAAGCTTATTTTGCAATCTCTAGAATTATAAAATTTTAGATCAATTTGAGTTTATTTAATACTTCAAATCTATCCTAAAAATGGGGTCTTGAACAAAACTATTCAACATTCAAAATAGAAATTGGTGATTTGCATGATGAATATCTCTACAATCCAACAGAATTATGGAGTGAGTGAATACTTGATACAAAGCTCTTTCAACATCTACGTTCTTGCAAAATTTGGAATTGATTTGATGGTTAAAAACTATTACACAAAATAGCCTTGAATGTGACTATTCAACTTATTGGATTAATGAATTGGTGAATATGATGAATTAATGATAGATGAAAGTAATTGAAGTAAAATTTGTAACATAATCTATTGTATTGTTGTAGCAAAAAATTAGTCAATGGAATTAATTTTCATCTCTTACAGACATGCTTTGCCCACATGTTTATAGCCAAATGATGGGACCATAATAAAATATAATGGGGCAAGCCTATTTTATGGAAAATTGGGCTAGAAATTCAAGAAACATAAGAGATTCAGATCATTCTCTAATTGAATCCACCCATAAATCCTTTTAAAAAAGTAAAAATAGTAGAATTTCCTATCTTGTCTTATGTGGCATAATAATTCAAATATAAATTACATAGGTTTGGTCCCTATTTTACAAAAAAGCTATTTTGGTTTTCCTTAATCTTTGTCTTCTCTTGAGATTTGAGATTTGAGCTTTGACAATGTGCTTTTACTATATTTTCATATGTAAATATGGCCTTTTATTACCTTGAATTTGGGCTTGTTAAATTTGTTTCTTTGTCTTGTTTCTGAATCACAACATAGGCATTTAGAATGAATGGAGTACGATATTCCAAAGTGCATACTAGAACCAATAGTTCCTCCTTTAGCATGCACTTTAGAGTTATGTCTTTGAATTTAACCAATCTTACATTGTTCTGGAAACTTGCTTAATGTTTTTAATTATTATTCTCCTTAGTTGAACTTCTATTTTCTGATTCTAAACTTTAGTAGTTATTTCTTATGTTGAATTGTCTTCTTCCTCTTTTGATTGCTTTGGTAAGGTGGTTTGAGCTTTTTACCTTTTTTAGAATTTGATAGAGGTGAGATGACATCTTTCATTTCTTCATGTATTTCTTCAATCTTTGATATTATGGCATTGACAAATTGCTTTTCTTCTTTGAATAAATTGTATATGCAATGTTCTAAGTCTTTTATTTCTTCAATTTTATTTTCATATATGAGATATCGCGTCTCATCATACCCCCATGACTGAATGAAAACTCGTCCTCGATTTCCTTACAATAATATCGGGAAGGTATGGAATTATTGAGGGGAATGGAACTAATGGGATGACATGTGAACGGATCATCATTACAAGACTTGACAAAACTGGTGTTCATGACAACAAGGGTGAACACCTTATTACAATGACATTAGGCCTTTGTTGGCAGCTGAGAAGAAAGAGAGAGAAAGAAGTGTTGCTACTGCCAACGCCAAGATTGCGCCTTTGTTGTCCATCCGTAAGCACACCATTGATCTTGCTCCTTTCATAGCTTCTATAGTGCTATTCCATTCCAAGTGTTTGCTCTAGATCCAATCCGTTGTTGTATGATCGCCATCTGCACACACAACATAGTCTTATATTAGCAAGGGTAAATGAATCATCATGTAATTAATACCTTGCTTCAGTGTAAGTCCATTGGCTAGGTTGTGGTATGGCTAATACGGATCTGGGAATATATTGATGAGGACTATCGAAGGTGTAGGGGTTAGGAAGAAATCAAAAATTTTGGGGCTAGGAGAAAATTGAAAAAATCCCCCATGACTAATCACAAACCTTCGGTAGCGTTAGAATGGAGAAATAAAAGGAGTAAGAAAGATAGATAAAAATGGACAACTATAGCATTGGTGACATGGATGTCAATATGGTAATGAACAAAATAAAATTAATCGCAAAATGTTAAGGGAAAAGAAGTTAACGGATGCTCCAAATAGAAATGTCAGTGGGTCCTCCCCAAAGCAGGCTCATGCCCTTAATGCCCTGACAAACCCACATTCAAAGAGTCCGTAGGCTCTGGGAATGTCCTTTGGAACAAGATTTAAAGTTTTAATCGCAAGAATTTACCAACAAGAAAACAATGCATCTACCAAAATATACACTAATGATACAACCGGCAATGAGGTGAACAATGGAGAGAAGGATGGAGAGAAGAGAATGGAATGGAATCCCAAGGACAAGGTGGTGTACAGCCCCTTGTGTGTTGCATGATTAATGGGACTTGGAAAATCTCATTCCAAATCCGGCCTCAAACCAACCATTTCCAGTGACTTCGCATCAATGCATTCAGTTAAACCATCCACTTGGATGACAAAGATTCTTCTCCAAGAGCCACCACCATTTCGACGAAACAAAGGAGAGAATGGGAAGTGAGAAGGGCCTTAGTTAGAGGGAACACTTTTGGTCCATAACCAGTGCTTGTTGCCCAAGTTTATTTTGTCTAAGGGGTGTGCTTTGAATTGTCACTTGGTTTTTTTTTTGTGTTTTATGTTTTTATGCATGAGAACCACACAATGCAAAGACTTTTTATTTTTATTGTCTTAGCTTTCGATAATTAGGGTAACATTGGAACGGTAAGAAAACTCAAAAAGAAAACATCCAAGCACCCAAGAGAATGACCAACACAAAAGCATCAAGTTCCCTTGAAGTCACACCCTGTTCAATCCTTGAGTCCTTTATTAGTTTGAAAAATGCCTGGTCACCAATTCGTTAAAGTTCTTAATTGAAAGAGACTGTACATTTCCAAGCCAAGGGAGACCATAGAACTTGGTGGATGGATGGATGAAGTGGACTCATTGCCTTCCATATCAAAAGAACATACCTTAGTATCAACATTGTGACTTAAAGGTAAAAACCAAACATTAGCAATCAATATGAAAATAGTTCATACCATCATTCTAAACACTTATTGGATGACAAACTTATAGGGTGGATACACACACACACACAAAAATAGAAAAAGAATAACGATGTTGTAAAACAAAAACAAGAAAATTTAAAGAAATTTGTAAAATAAAAATTAGAAAAGTTAAAGAAATTTGTAAAAAAAAAACGTGTAAGACAAAAACGTTGTAAAACAAAAAAGTATAAAAAAATTGAAAAAGAACTAAGGGCCCCATATGATTAGCATAGGTGGCCATCTCCCCCATGATTGAGTTGTAAGGGAGAGATCCAAAATAATGAGCATTTGTTTGAATTTTGTAGAGGTGCCCAACTTCTCTCCTAACTGATGTTCTTAGGTTGAGGGGTGGAAGTTGGCGACGCTCATATTTCAATGTGTCTATGCCTTCGTTGTTGGCATGGGTTTCCTCAATTCGTTCCATGCACATTTGGTTGCTCCTACGAGTAGCCATCAACCACGGGGTGTCTACTACTGGTGTGGTTGCTACATACAGGCATCTTTGTTGCAAAGTTTCAAGGGCACACCTGTTACATGGAGGCATTTCCTCCATGTCATCACCTAATGAATCACTGTATGTGATGCATTGAACTTTCCTCTTCTCGATCTTTCTATAAATGTTTATCTTAGAGATTTCCAAGGAAAGATCACAGATCCTAAGGCATGCGTCTACTGTGCTTAGCCATGTCCTTCCCATTATAATTGGGAAGTCCCCTTTGTTGTTGTTAACTTCAATCACCAGGAAATCGGTAGGGTAAGACCAACCACACACAGTGGTAATAACGTCCTCCACCAATCCCAAGGGAATGATGATGGACTGGTCTGCCAGCTCTAGTTGAATGTTGCTCTTCTTAAGTTGGGGTAGGTTCTAGGCGTGATACATCTCTTGTGAAATTAAGTTAACTTCGGAACCTGAGTCAAGAAGATCCCTATGTGGTTCATTTTCGGTGATCTGGAGATAGATTAAGGGACTCCCAGGCTCAGTTAGTTTCCTGGGAAGGTGGCCTACCTTGATCCAGTCAGTTACGGTATGCGTCAACATAATCATATGCGTTAAGCTCTAATTTTGGACGAAAGGGTGCTCCGAAGTGTTAGATGGTGGAGGAGTGTACATGGCCTCAACCGCTTATTGTTGCGAGATTTTGTCTGGGCTTTTGGTTCTGAAGTAGGGTCTTCTCTTTTTACAGTTGTTAGAACCAGCAGCAGGTTGAATATTTACAGCTCTCGCAGCGTGACGTTGTTGCGGTTGAGGAGGAAGTTCCCCTTGCATTGTTGGAGCAGGAGGTGTTATGGGAACTACTACTGGTGGAAGAGGTGTGGATGGATTAGGAGGATGGTGTGGGTATGGAGTGTCTCCCAGAGGAGAAGGAGTCCTTCTGAAGTACTCCTGAACTTGGTAGTGATAGTTGGGGGGTTGTGTGACCCATAGAGTCACTTGGAGAAATCAGCTGCTGCACATAATATCCATAAGGGTCAGGTTTTCAGTAAGGGTACTGATGTTTCGGCGATGGCATCCCCCAAGACTGTGGGTATTGCCACTATTGATGCTGTCCGATCGACTGTGGTGGAGTTCCACTTGGATAATACGTTAATGATTGGTGGAACTACCTTGGGTTACCTTGTGGATAAGGTAACCTTCGGGGTGTTTGCCATTGGTTGAGTCTTGGATTAAGTGCATGCACCCCAGACTCCTGTAGATGTGAGATGATGGGGCAACATCCCATAGGATGGTCATAGTGGCAGATCTCACATCCACCATTATCGTCTGAATTTGAATCCACAACCACATCGGAGTTAGTGATTTTCCCCTTACCCTTGTTATGTGCAGGGCTTAAATCTCTCCACTTTTTCTTACCTTTGTCACTACTTTTTTCTACCTTAGACTCTTCTACAATTTTTAAGACTGTTTCAATTTTAGAGTCTAAGGAACTCCATATGTCATCTACCTTAGCCGCTATTTCTGTTGTTAACTTTTGGATCGGCAAGGTTTTTCTATTCACCAACTCTTCGATTGGTTACTCATCCTCTTCATCACAAAATTTCACTCCCTTCTTTCAAAGGGAGGGATCACGGTTGTACTCTTCCGCACTTTCCCTTTTTGGTAGCTCACCTTCTTCTTTTGCTACTTGTTCCAACAAACTTTGAACTTCATGGGCTCTAAGTTTTGAGAGTCTCCCTTGGGCGTAAGTCCCAATGGTTCTCCTCGTTTCATTCCTTAGCCCATCCACGATGTGGCGAAGTTGATCTTGCTGTGCGTATCCATGGCTCGGGCAACGATGTAACAATGTGTAGTAGTGGGCCATGGCAGCATCCAAGGGTTCATGAGTACCTTGTTTCCAACCTTGGATCTGCTTACGTAAATTGAAAACTTTGGAGTACGTTTGATACTTTTCGTTGAATAGTTCTAGCATCGTACTCCACCTCCTGATGGTTTTTGGTTCTAAGGACTGGTCGCTCTCTGCTTCTTTGGTGAGTGTACTTGGGAACAACTTAAGTTTTTGCCACTCATTTCCTATATTCTGCAAGGCACAGGCATCGTGGAATGCCTATAAATGATTTTGTGGATTAGCATTGTGTCCCCCTTCAAATCATGGGATATTGATCATGTCTAATCGTTTGATTCGACTATCTTTTAAATGCCTTGTGGGAATCCTAACAGCCTTCGTTATGTCAAGCATACTTCAGGTTGTGAGTAGGGGCTCATCATGGTCATCTCTTTCATGATGCCTATGATGTCTGCATTGTTCCCTACTCTCCCTACGTTCATGCCCTTGTCCTCTCTCTCAACTTTCCCGTTGAGGTCTCTCGTTTTTTCTACCTTTATCCTCTCCGTTGTGTTCATGATGGCTATGCCTAGATGTGGAAGGAGAGGGTGAGTGATGTGAATAAGGGGAAGAAGAAGGGGAACCATTGCCATGACGATGTTTCTTGCCTTCTCTTCGGCTGCTATGAACCTGATCGTGGTGACGATCTAGGTGCCCATCCTTAGCATGAGTGGTTGTTCCCTCTGTGAACAGTTGGTGTTCACGGGCATCAGAACCATGGTTATGTATCATTGATTGTAGGTTTTGATACCCAACCTCCTCATCATCATTAGGAGGGGGAACATCATTTGCTAAAGAATTCGTGATAAGGGGTTCCTCATCTCGTATTTTGCTAAGGATGTGCGGGGCTTTGCCCTTTAGAAAAGTATGTTGACTCTCCTATCTTAAGTCCCTCATACGTTGGGCATCTGTGGGATGGTAATCCCTTGAATCAAAATCATCCACAACGTATTCAGCATACAGTTCTTGCATGCCAATCTGTGCCAAGACACGGAAGAGCATGTTTGGGACTGATCGATCTGGGGGTAACACAATGTTACCTTGCAAATCTCTCCAGCGCATGTATTCGTCTTGATGGAGAATAAAAGTAAAGTTGGGGATATACTCATCGGGATGAGGATATGTCAACTTATACTGTTGAGGCACTGGCTAATTTTGGTTATGTGTTTTATGTTGCCGGCTGTCTCGTGTATGATCCTTAGGTGGTGAGTTGTTCTTATGAGAAGAAGGCATTTTTATTGGTGTGCTATTTTACCGTTATAAAATTTTTATCTTGATTAACCTGAAGGTTCATTAAGGCTCACAACGATGTGAGTGATATCCCTTATGTTCTATTTGGCGTACAAACACTTAGTCCCCGTCAACGGCGCCAATGATGAGTGGCGAGGTACCCCTACACTCAACCATACGAAACGAGCGTAGCATGCGCGATCTAGTCGAACTCCGTAGACTAAATGCCTACACGCCCCATGGAAAAGTTGGGGTTAATCATTCGTTGTCTTCCCAGACTTACTTGTAGTTGTCACGGTGTATGGTTAAGTAAGTCTGAGGCATATGATTTTTATAGTCTTTTTTGGTTTTATCTCCTATGCTATGAGGTGAAGGGTTGAGAAACTAGCTAACTCTAACTAATGACTAAGTCTAAATTAACTAGCGTCAGCATCCATTCCCACTTACCGTACACACCCTGAACCGATGCAACTATGGCTACAAAATGCTAATCGTTATTGGGATCACCACACGTAACGCACATGCTCGAAGTCATCGTACTAAGGCACTTAACTAGGAGGAAAGGGTTGAGAGAGCCTAACTAGCCTAAGTGTGATGAGCAGCCAATTCCTTGACTAACCGTACACATCTGGGACTACCACTAGGATTACCAAGCGCAGATCCTAGAATACACCACTAGGTTACCAAGTAGTCACAATGCTCGTAATCAAGTCGTACTCATACTGCATGCGATGAGCAGCCGATTCCTTGACTAGCCGTACACATCCTTAGATGCTCGTAATCAAGTCATACTCGTACCGCATTCTACAAAAGCAATAAATAACAATAAATAAAATCCTATCCATGCACTGCAAGGTTTATCCAATCAAGTTCATCTTTATTGTCGTACAAAACTTGTTTTTAGGTACAATGTTGCTCGAATAAAGATCTGTTCACTCTAGGACTCCTACTGCGGGCACATGGGAAATTAATTTATCTCTAGAGTGATCAAACTGCCAGAGCTTCATTACTTCTAGCTAGGATGGAAATAAGGGAAGTGTCGCCTCTTATTTATAGATTTGGCGGTGGATCGCGATATCGCGTACGCGATATCGCAGGGGATGACGCGATATCGCGTACACGATATCGCATGGGATGTGATATCGCGACAGTCGCGATATCACGCATGCGATATCATGGTGCATGCGATATCACATCTCATCACGGGTGATCCGGGTTCTATCCTCAGAATGGTGGGGTAACAAATTGTTCAAATTTAAATCTTTGCTTCCTTTTCTAAGGAAAGTTTATAACCCTAGTCTTGGTTAAGCGCGGTAACACTTGAGGACTTTGCAGTTTTATTGTCATGAAATTTTAACCGTATATACCGTAACAGCATTTCGGAACTTTGTTACATTGTAAGATTAGAAACAAAGCTTGTAAACAATTTTTTCTTATTTTTCATCTTCATACGTTAAAATTTGTACAATGTAATGCCAAAACATGACAGTGATCTACAAATAAAGTGCACATTCCATATAACTTGGTTGTTACAAGGAGTTTTTGAATACTTAGAAAGGAAATGATGATAATATGTATCATAAGCAATTCATCTAACAATGCATTATTATAATTTAAGTAAGAAAGCTTCCAGTAAGAGTTGAATAATTAAATTTTTTTAACATTATTAAGTTTTTTTCTAGTTGAGCATTCAAGCTCAAGAAGCTATCTCTCACATTTCATTACAATTTGTTTCTTTTGCTTTGCTTTTCTTTTCTCTTCTTTTAGAACAAAAGGAAAAATCAATTATATTACTTCTAGATGAAAATTGATATAAAAAAAAGTACAGTAATGAGGTTATGGGGAAAAGAAACCTAACTAGGGAAGCAAAAGTGTTAGAAAATCCATGTGTAAAAACAAAACCAACACCCAACCAAGGATGACAAAATAAGTCATTGGGAAAACATGCTTAACATAGACATAAAAGGCCATGAGAGGCACATCACTAGATAGGAGAATTCCTACATTAAACAACAACCCATGGGAATCACATCCAAAAACAAAAAACAATGAGGTGTTAGCTTAGTGGTAAGATACTTGATTTGGAAACTCTAGGTTTTGCATTTGATTCTAGTGGGAAATGCTAAGTTGTATAAAGTACTAATTGGACTATGTATTTCGGGGTGTACCTATGTTTCACTTATTTTAGATTCCAACATCCCCCACATCCAAAAACAAAAAGGGAAAAACAATCCTAAAAATAGATTTTTTATAACATTATTAAATGAATAAATTATTAAGGAAATTTTCACAATTAGCAATAGGGAAATCCATCCCATCCAAGTCATGCCATGTGTCAAGAAAGCATAGTCTAACAGAATGTGTTGCATCATTGGGCATAGTTGGAGCCTCAAGCATCAGAAGGGCTTGGACAACATGAGGCGGTATGCATAGAGAAACTAATGGGGGAGGGTGGTGTGTCCAATTGCTTGCCAACAAGACCATCTATTCCCCCTTGAATTATAAAGTTCCTGCCAGAGACAACACATAGGATTGATAGGCTAGATGTACCTTAGAAGCCATGGCCTAGAACTAAGCAACTAACAATGAGGTATTAGCCTATTGGTAAAACTCTCGATTTGAAAGCTTCAAGTCATGGGTGTAGAGACTCACCAACTTAAAGTCTATATAGAGGAAAGGTGTAGCTGGGCAAGAAGGGTCAAGGATCCATATAACAAGCTAGGTTACAACACCAAAGTCAAAGGGGAAGTTTGTTGAATTGCAAGCCTATGCCTATGAGGACAAGAGGTTTCACAAACTATTGGAAGGAAAAAATTAGAACTAGCTGGGGTCAATGTTAGGCCAAGAGACACTTGCGGATGGTGGACATGATAAGGATTCAACATCGAAATCACTATCCAATGACAATGGGGCCACGATGTGAGTGCAGGAGCTACAAGATGGCTGGGGGGTGCCTACGGATGAGAGGGGATGAAAAGCAAGGATCTAGGACAATTGAGGAATGTTTTTAGGGGCTAACAAGGCTAAAGAGGACCATAGCAGCACAAGCTACAAACCATGAGAATGCCCAACCATGCATGTGAGGAGCCTGAAATGAGGAATTTGAGGAATCCTCATATGAACTGCCATATGGATTTTCGCTAAGGGAACTGTAGAGAGCCATTCATGAAGGTTCTCTACATTAGTGATAAGTGGCGAGGTACCCCTACACTCAACCATAAGAATACAAGTGTCTCACGTGAGATCCGATCGAACTCCAAGGACTAAGTGCTTATGCGCCTTATGGAACACTTAAGGTTAATCAATCGTTTTCTTCCCAAACTTACTTGTATTGTCATGGTTGTATGGTTAAGTAAGCTTGAGGTACATGATCTTTATATCTTTTATCTTTTTAATGTCTTATGCTAATAGGAAAGGGTGAAGAGAACTAAGTAACTAACTTTCATTAACTAAGTTCTAATTGTCCTAGCACCAGTATCCGTTCCCACTTGCCACACACACCTTGAACCAGTGCAACGTTGCTGGGATTACCAAACACTACTTGTTACTAGGTTACCAAGCCTTACACACGTGCTCGAAGCGGTCATACTGAATGCACTTAACTAGGAGAGTCAAGGGTTGAGAGAGATTNCTATAGTTTGGCTAAGGGTCTAAGTCTAAGTGCCTAAAACAGGGAAAGCCGCCTCTTATTTATAAATGTTATGGCGGGCCACAATATTGCATATGAGATATCATGAGGGCATACATGATATCACAGCACATCATACCCCCATGACTAAATAAAAACTTGTCATCGAGTTCCTTACAAAATATTGGGAAGGTATGGGATTATTAACTTGAATGATACTAATGGTGAATAGGGTGACACGTGAATGGATCATCATTACAATACATGAAAAAATTAGTGTTCATGACAACAAGAGTGAACACTTACACATTTGACATCAAGCCTTATTTGGCAGCTGAGAGAGAAGAGAGAAGAGAGAGAGAGAGAGAGAGAGAGAGAGAGAGAGAGAGAGAGAGANGAGAGAGAGAGAGAGAGAGAGAGAGAGAGAGAGAGAGAGACAGAGAGAGAAAAGAAGAAGTTTGTTGATGCCAATGCCAAGATTGCACTTTTCATTGTCCATCCATAAGTGCACCATCGATCTTGTTCCTTTGCATGATTATTCCAGCAGCAGTCTATCCTAAGTGTTTCCTCCAGCTCCAGTCCGTTGTTGTATGATTGCCATTTGCACACACAACACAGTCTTATATTAGCAAGTGTAAATGAATCACAATGCAGTTGATACCTTGCCTCAATGTAAGGTCCATTGGCTGAGTTGTGATATGGATAATGCAGATTTTGGAGATATAACATTAGTGACTACTCAAGGTGTAGGGGTTAAGAGAAAATCGAAAAAATTGGACCAGGACCCCCATGACTAAGAACGAACCTCCGGTAGCGATAGAATGAAAAAAGATAAGGAATAGGAAAGATAGAGAAAAAGAACAATGACAACGTTGGTGAAATAGATGTTAGAGATGGAAATGAACAAAATAAATGTTGATTGTGAAAATTTTTAAGGGAAAGAAATTAATTGATGCACCAAATATGAATGCCAGTGGGTCCTCCCCAAAGCAGGCTCATGCCCTTAATGCCCTAGTAGTCCCACATTCAAAGAGTTCATAGGCTCTAGAAATTTCATTTGGAAGCAAGAGTTAAAGTCTTAACCACAAGAATTTACCCAAAAATAAAACAATGCATCAATCAAAATATGGACTATTGATACAACTGACAATGAGGTGAACAATGGAGAAAGAATGATGGAAAGAAGAGAATGGGATGGAGTCTCAAGAACAAGGTGGTGTACATCCCCTTGTGTATTAATGGTTAATGTGACTTAGTAAATTTCATTCCAAATCCAACCTCAAACAATCCACATCCAGTGACTTCGCATTAATACATTTGGCCAATCCATCTACTTGAAGTAAAAAGAATGCTTCCGCAAAAAAGTCACCACCATTCCGACGACATGAAAAAGGAGAAGGTAGGAAGCGAGAAAGGGCCTTAGTTAGAGGGAACATGCTTATTTAGTTCCATAACCAATTCTTGTAGCCTAGATGATTATTTCGTCTAAGGGGTGTGCTTTGAATTCTCACTTCTTCTTTTTTGCATGAGAAGCACATCATGCAAAGACTTATTATTTTTATTAGCTCAGCTTTTCGATAATGGAGCAACATCAGAATGGTAAGGAAAACTCAGGAAGAAAACATCCAAGAACCCAAGAGAATGGCCAACACAAATGCATCAAGTCCCCTTGAAGTCACACCCTTTTCGATCCTTGAGTCCTTCCTTAGTTTGAGAAATGCCCAGTCACCGATTCATTGATAGTTCTATTATTAAGAAAGGGACTGTACATTTCTAAGCCAAGAGAGATCACAGAAATTCATGGATGCATGGATGATGTGGACTCATTGCCTGCTATATCAAAAGAACCATACCTTAGTATCAACATCATAACTCAAAGGTAAAAACCAAACATTGGAAACCAATAAAATACAGTTCATACCATCATCAGGAGCACTTATTAGGTGACAAACTTAACAAAATAAATAAACACACAAACAAACGAAAAATTATGAATGATGTTGTAAAAAAAAACAAGAAAAGTTAAAGAAATTTGTAAAAAAAAATGTGTAAAACAAAAAATTAAAAAGGAACTGAGGGCCTCGACTGATCAGCATATGTGGCCATCTCCCCCATGACTGAGTTGAAAGGGGGAGATCCAAAATAATGAGTGAGGTCATCCTTTCTCAGAGGTATTATGTGCACCAGTTGTTTTAAATTCATGGAAGGGTTTGGTTTGTTGCACATTGACTAGTAATTTTTTATCGGGGCTTTCAAGTTTGTATATGGTCATGGCCCCTGAGGGAAAGGTTGTATGAATGATGTAAGGTCCTTCCCATAATGTTTGAAATTTTGTGTGTTGTGGAACATGTGTGGGATTCCAGTAGAAGACCTTATCTCCTGGTTGGTACTTAACCTTTTGAATTTTTAAGTTATGACATTGTTTGTTATGTGCCTTGTGCAACTCATTTGATGATAGGGTAACCAATCGATTTTCGTCTAGCACGTTTATAGTTGACAATATTTGTTTTTGTGCTAGATCAAGGTTAAGGTGGAGGTCACATGCCATGGATAGTGTATGGAGCTCGGTTTGAATCAGAAGCTTTGGAAGTTTTCCATACACTAACTCATAGGGAGAATAGCCTGTAGGGAGTTTCCAAGTGGAGCGGTATGCCCAGAGAGCATCATTCAATTTAGTGCTCCAATCTCGCCTATATTTGTTAATTGCTCTTGTTAATATTTTAGTAATCTCCCGGTTGGTGACCTCAGCTTGGCCATTAGCATGAGGGTGATAAGGTGTAGTTAATTTATGTTCAACCCCTAAGAGTTGCATCAACTTTCGAAAGGTTACACCTGTGAAGTATGTTCCATTATCTGAGATAAGTGCACATGGCACACCAAACCTATTAACGACTTGTTGTTGCACAAATCATGCAGCTATAGATGATGTGCAGTTTGTAACAGCAACTACTTCAGTCCATTTCATTAGATATTCTATAGCAAAAATGATGTAAGCTTTTCCATTAGACATTGGTGTAATGGGCCCCATAAAGTCTATCCCCCAAATGTCGAAGGGTTCTAAAGGTTGAATCCATTGTTGCAGACCCTCCATTCTAGTAGTCATTCCTCCATCACGTTGATAGCACTTATAGGATTAGAAAAATTGATGGGCGTCTCGAAATAATGTTGGCTAGTATTATCCTACAAGAAGGATCTTAATAGCTGTTTGTCTCCCTTCATAGTGGCCCCCACAAGGGCCCTCATGAGCATCTTGGAGAAGTCTTAGTTGGTCCAGATCGGGCACACACCATCAAACCAAGCCATCAGGACAAACTTTATAAAGTTTTCCGTTGATCTCCATGAAGTACTTGGCTCTGTGAAGAAACTATTATTTCTTCCTAAAGTCCAACTCCTGTGGTGTTTGTTGGGAAAGGAGATAGGTGAGAATGCTACTATACCAATTTGTTTCCATGGGTTGGTTATTCACTACACCGGCAAAGAGGGCTCGTCAAGAAAATGATCAGATGTGGCATATTCATCCTCTTTGTTGTCCCAGTGCAACTGAGATAAATGATCTGCAACTACGTTCTCGGTGCCCTTTTGATCAATCATCGTTAGATCGAACTCCTATAGGATCACCAGCCATCGTATAATATCAGGGCTAACTGTTGGCTTGTTCATGAGAAACCTGATTGCACTATGATCCGTATGGATGAAAACTTTGTAGCCTAACACATAGTGCCTAAACTTATCCAGTGCAAACACTACAGCCATTAATTCTTTTTTTTGTAGTTGTGTAGTTAAGTTGTGCACCGGCGATACTCCTACTTGCACAGTGGATGTAGTAAGGACGTTTTTGGTCATCTAACTATGTAAGTATGGATCCTAAGGCATAATTGGATGCGTCGATCATTATATGGAATGGCTTGGACTAGTCAATGGCTTGTAGAATGGGAGTTTCTACAAGCTTTTATTTCAGAGTTTGGAATGCTCGTTCACATTCCCTGGTCCATTCGAATGGTGCATCCTTTTTCATTAGTTCTACAACAGTTTGGCAATCTTGAAGAAGTTCTCAATGAATCTCCTATAGTAGTTAGTGTGTCCAAGGAATGACCAAATGTCTTTGACAATTTTCGATTGTTGAGTGATTCCTTGGATGACCCTAACTTTATCTGGGTCTACCTCTATTCCTAAATGTAAAATCTTATGCCCAAGTACTATGCCTTCTTGGACCATTAGATGTTTTTTCTACCAGTTGAGCCTTAACTTGGTTTCTACGCATCTTTTCAGCACTTTCTCTAATCGGTCCAAGGCTTGATCAAAGCTTGTTCCATAAGTGGAGAAGTCATCCATAAAGACTTCCACTCCGTTTCCTATCTGCTATTGGAATATGCTTAGAACTAGGCATTGAAACATGGCAGGAGCATTGCACAAGCCAAATGGCATTTGTTTATATGCAAATGTACCCCAAGGACTGGTGAGCATTGTCTTGGCTTGATCTTCTAGAGCTATCCGTATTTGGTTGTATCCACTATAGCCATCCAGGAAACTATAATAGCGATGCCCTGCTATGGTGTCTAAGACTTGGTCAACGAATGGTAATGGGAAGTGATCCTTGAATGTTGCCATGTTCAACAACCTAAAATCTACACACACCCTCCATTTACCTTCCTTTTTGGGCATGATCACCAGAGGGCTAACCAATTCACTATCATCAATGGGATATATGAACCCAGCCTTAAGAAGCTATTCTATTTCTTCTTTTACTATTTGCTTCAATTTGGGGTTCAATCACCTCTGTGACTGTTTTCGAGGTTTCATGGAGGGGTCTGTGTAAATCCTATGTTGGCATATCCTAGGATCTATTTCAGTAACTCGGGGTATGACCAGGCAAAGGCTATTGACCACTTTTTTATCACTTTCAGCAGTCTTTCTTTATGTTTGGGAACAAGTTTTGTGTTGATGATCACTAGTTTTTCATTTTTGAGGGTCATATGTTCCAGACCGGTGGAAAATGGTTTCAAATCTAGAGGCTTTTGTTTAAATCTCTCAAGAATTTCCAACTTCCCCCAGTTGATGTTTTCAAGGTTAAGGTTTGGAAGTTGGCAACAAACTTGCTCCAGTGTATCTATGCTTTCAATATAAGCACTAGTTATTCCCTTAGTTAGTTTCATGCACATTGGTGAGTTACTCTATGGATCAACCATTAGCCACTGGGTGTCTTCTTGTTGTGTGGTTGCTGCATACAGGCACTTTTGTATATTAATGTCTTGTGCACACTGATTACATGTAGGAAATGCTAAACTTTGCATAACCCATGCTCGTTGCATGCAATAGCACCTTGTGTCACTGTATGCGATGCATGGAACTTTCTTCTTCTCAATATTTCCAAAAGTATTCTTCTTGGATATTTCCAGGGAAAGTTCACAGATTCCTAGGTGTTCATCTATAGTACTCAGCTATGCTCTCCCCATTATTATTGGGAAGTACCCCTTACCATTGTTTACTTGTATCACTAGGAAATTAGCTGGATACGACCACCCACATACAGTGGTAACGATGTCTCCACCAGTCCCAAGGGGACAGTGATGGACTGGTCAGCTAGCTCTAGTCGAATGTTACTCTTCCTTAATGGAGGCAGGTTCTAGGCTTTATACATCTCTTGTGATATTAATTTGACTCTGAAACCTGAGTCCAGAAGAGCTTTACATGGTTCATTCCTAGTGACTTGGAGATAAATTAGAGGACTTTCAAGATCAGAGAATTTCCTAGGAAGGTGTCCCACCTTAATCCAATTAGTAATGGCATGTGTTAACATAACCGTGTGCGTTAAGCTCGATTTTGGGATTAAAGGAGGCCCTGAAGCCTTATTTGATAGGGAGGCATTTAGATGTTCAACTACTTGTGATGGTGAGGGCTTGGTTGGATTGTTGGTTTTGAAGAAAGATCTTTTCTGCATAAGGTTGTCAGAACTAACTACGGGTGGAGATTCATAGCCCTCATGACATTGGGTTGCTGTGGTTGAGTGGGGAGTACCCCTTGCATTGCTGGAGCGGGTGATAATGGAGCTATCAGTGCGAGAGTTGCAGATGGATTCAAAGGATGGTATGTCTGTGGGTTGTCTCTCCCAGGAGGAGGAGTCTTATAATACTCCTAAGCTTGGTAGTGACGTTGTGGGGTCACGTGACCAACAGAGTCACGTGGAGAGATTGGCTACTGCATGTAATAGCCATATGGATCCGATTGTCGGTAAGGGTATTGTTGCCTCGATGGTGGCATCCCCCATGACTGCGAGTATTGCCACTATTGGTGTTAATCAATAGGTTGTGGCAGAGTTCCACTTGGATAATACGTTAAAGGTTGGTGGAACTACCTTGGGTTACCTTGGGGATAAGGTAACCAGCGGGGTGCTTGCCGTTTGTTAAGTCTTGGGTTGAGTGCATACACCCTAGACTCTTGTAGATGTGAGATTATTGGGCAACATCCCTTAGGATGATCATATTAGCATATTTCACATCCACCATTATTGTTCGTATTAGAATCCACAACCTCTTTGGTGATAGCCATTTTACCCTTACCTTTGTTATGTGCATGGTCCAAATCCCTCTTTTTCTTTTTATCATAGTCACTACTTCGCTCCTTAGACTCCTCTATGATTTTAAGAACAGTTTCAAATCTACTATCCAATGAGTCCCACATTTGATCTACCTTTTCCGACACTTTTGTTATTAATTTTTGAAGCTAAAAGGTTTTCTTATTCAGCATCTCTTCAAGTGGTGACTCATCCTCCTCCTCACAGAATCTCACTCCCCTTTTTCGGAGGGAAGGATTGCGGTTGTATTCTTCTGCACTTTCTCTCTTACGTAGCTCTCCTTCTTCCTTGGATACTTGCTCCAATAATCTATGAACCTGATGAGACCTAAGCTTTGATAATCTTCCTTGGGTATATGTTCCAAGGGTTCTCCTGGTTTCATGCCTAAGTCCATCTACAAGATGACATAGTTGATCTTGCTGTGCGTAACCATGGCTTGGGCAACGATGTAACAGTGCATAATAATGACCCATGGTAGCATCCAAGGGTTTGTGATTTCCTTGCTTTGATCCTTGGATTTGCTTTAGTAGGTTGGACACTTGGGAGTACTTTTGATACTTGTCATCAAATAGTTCTAGCATCGTACTCCACCTTCGAATGGATTTTAGTTCTAAGGACTGGTACTAGCTTTCCGCTTCTTTCATTAGTGTCCTTGGGAACAACTTTAATTTTTTCCACTTGTTCTCGATGTTCTGCAAGGCACATGCATCATGAAATTCTTGTAAGTGGTTCTGAGGATCAACATTGTATCCCCCCTCAAATCATGGGATGTTATTCATGTCTAGTCTCTTGATCCTACTATATTTTTGGTGCCTTGTGGGTATTCTTACGACCTTCGTGATGTCTAACATGCTTTGGGTTGCAAGTAGGGGTTTTTCGTGGTCATTTCGTTCATAGCATCTATGGTTCCCTACTCTCCCTTCTTCTATGCCATGATTCCCTAGAGTGTCCTCATCCTCGTTCTCGACTCTCCCGTCGAGGTTTCTCACTCTGTTTACCCTTATCCTCACGATTAGGTTCCTTATGATTGCATCCTAATATAGAAGGAGAGGGTGAATGTGGTGATGAAGGTGAAGAAGAAGGAGAACCATCGCCATGACGATGTTTTCTACCTTCTCTTCGGTGGTCTCGGCCCCGATCGTGATTACGATCAGATTGCCCATCCTTATCATGTGTTTGTGTTCCCTCATTGAACACTTGGTGTTCGTGGGGATCAGAACTAGGGTTATGAATTGTCGAGTGAAGGTTCTAATACACCACCTCCTCACCATCGTTGGGAGGAGGAACATCATTTGATGGGGAACCTGGTGGAACTGGTTCACCATCTCCAATTTCAATTAAAACGTGTAGGACGTTATGGGGTCCTTTGCCCTTTAACGATGTATAGTATCTCTCCTATCGCAAGTCCCTTTGATGTTGTGCTTTTGTGGGATGGTAATCCCTTGTGTCATAATCACATGCAACGTATTTTGCATATAGATGTGACATGCCTACTCGTGCAAGAGCACGAAGGAGCATGTTGGGGACTGCTCAGTCTGGAGGCAACACTATGTTACCCTCCAAGTCTCTCCAACGCAGTTTTTCATCTTGATGGAGGATAAAGGTAAAGTTAGGTATATACTCATCATGATGAGTATATACCACACAGAACTGTTGAGGAACTGGCAGATCTTCATTACGTGTGTTGTGCCACCGATTGTCTCTTGTGTTATTCCTAGGCGGTGAAGTGCTTTTGTGCAAAGAAGAAGACATTTTTGTCTTGCTCTGTGTGCTCTTTACTGTTGTCTTATTTTTTCTTGATTAATCCTAAGGGTTCGTTCTAGCTTCCCAACGATATAAATGATATCCTATGTTCTACATAGCGCACAAACAACTAAGTCCCCGGCAATGATGCCAATGATGAGTGGCGAGGTACCCCTACACTCAACCATACGAATATGAGTGTCTCACGCGTGATCTGGTCGAACTTCAAGGACTAAGTGCTTACGTGCCTTATGGAATACTTAAGGTTAGTCAATCGTTGTCTTCCCAAAATTACTTGTATTGTTACAGTTGTATGGTTAAGTAAGCTTGAGGTACATGATTTTTATATCTTTTATCTTTTTAAAGTCTTATTCTAATAGGGAAGGGTGAAGAGAACTAAGTGACTAACTTTCATTAACTAAGTTCTAATTGTCCTAGCACCAATATCCATTCACACTTGCCGTACACACTCTAAACCAGTGCAACGTTGCTAGGATTACAAAACGCTACTCGTTATTGGGTTACCAAGCGTTACACACATGCTCGAAGCGGTCGTATTGAGTGCACTTAACTAGGAGTGTCAAGGGTTGAGAGAGATTAATTATCTAAGAAAGCATTTAAACATTTAATCAATAATTAATTCTTATTTAGCTTAGTTCACATGCTGCAAATTTTATCAGAAAGTTCGTCTTTATTGCCGTATACAAATATGTGCTCAGGTACAATTTGCTCGAATAAAAATTCATTCACTTTAAGAATTCTACTGCGGGCACATGGAAATTATTCTAACTCTGGAATGGTAAAATTGCTATAGTTTAGCTAAGAGTCTAAGTCTAAGTGCCTAAAATAGGGAAAGCCGCCTCTTATTTATAGATGTTATGGTGGGGTCGCGATATTGTGTACGTGATATCGTGGGGGTGGACGCGATATCGTAGCTCATCAATTAGACATATTACTAAGTCAAGAGTAGCACAATAACCTAAAATAAAAACCTAACCTTTACATAAAGAGTGAAATACCTAGTAATTTGTCATATGACCTCGGACCTTCCAATGGTTTGCATGACACGTCCTTCTTGTATTCACATATTTTATTATCCTTGATTCTTCATTTTTCTTTCCAAAATTTTTGCAAAAGTAACTTTTATTACATGATCGTTTTTGCAAAATAACTCAATATTGGAAACAAATCCTTTTGAAGGGCCATTTTATGTTTTTGAAAACCAGAGAGAGCCAATTAAGGTTGAAATTATATATATTTTTCTTAGATATGATAGAAGACATATACCAAAGTCAAAATCATAATTTAAAATATTCTAAGTTATCTTTGTTAAAGATGAGGATGCATTATTTTCTCTTTTGTCATTTCTCTTGTACAATACTTGTTTAATTGACAAAATTTTCTGCAAGGAAATTTTGCTGTATAAATACAAAGCTAAAGTAGAATGAATTTTGAATTGGCAGCCTTCTTTGAATGTAGCCTACTTTTTGATTTAGCCAATCTATCACCTTTTGTTCTTTTTACTTAAGCCTAAATTTACGTTGATTTATATTTTAGCTCACATTGCCATCTTTATATTTTAGCTCACATTGCCATCTTAAATGTATGTCGACGAATAATAAGTTTGTCTGTCTTACACCCTCATCAACTCTGGCAATGACAATTGTGCCAGTTCACCAAATAGCAGTTGTTCATAAGGAACAACCTGTGTTGACATAATATATAGCAAATTTCAACAATACACCTGCCTTCTCTTAGGTCTCTATGATCTTCAGGGCTAAGGGGTTGCTTTTCCTCCTTCCTCTCTCTATGGGTTCTATTTATTGTTACATTCATTTTGCTATTCAAAATTATTGTCAACAGCCAGCAAGTTAGTTATGGGTTCTATTTATTGTTACAATAAATTTGACTATGGTATGAAATTCTCTATTGCTAGTATTGTTCAACTTCAATGTCGAGAACTAGGCTTTATCAATAATATTACCTTTTTCTAAATGGTTTCTCTGTGAGTTAGTTGTATTGGTCTCCTTTTTTAGCTGTTGTCCCAAGGGTGCAATAAGCTTATCTCTTGTTGCAGGTGACTGGGGGGGTCATCTTGCAACATTGGGCTTTGTTAAGGTTTTGGTTTTAATTTTTCTTCTCCAACTTGAAGCTCACCTTAATAGCTCCCCCCAATTATTGTCAACAGCCAGTGAGTTAGTTATTGAAGGTAAAAATATCAACAGCCAGCAAGTTAGTGCTGTTCTATCATTTGCCATTGATATGCAACATTATTCCTTATGATAAGCATCAATAATAATTACCGTCAAATATGATGTTTAGAAACAACATAAAACTCAACTCATTGCATTGGAGTACTATATTTGGTATTTTGGTTCCCATTCTCTTTTTGGCTATGAAAAAATTGGAGTGTTTGGAAACTTAAATTTGATGTTCTTTCTTACATGTAGATACAACATGAAAATACAATTTGAAAATGATATACATCCTTTTGCAAGATTAATGGTGTAAAACAAAAAGCATTGAAATGTCAAAAATTCAACTTTCCAAATTGGATGGATGGGAAAGCAGTCATATAGGTGCATTGTGATATCTTCTTCAGATGAGGAAGGTGGAGTAAATGATAATGGCAGAGCAGCTATTGTAGCTGATAGGTCAGATTTGGTGGATAGTAAATTGAAGAAGTGTAGGGATGCTAAAGGATGCTTTGTTCCTAGCATTGACCTAGTAACAGCTGGCCTTGGTATAAATGAGGTGAATTTTTCTTGCTACAAAAATGAATATATGATGGGATTATTTTCTTTCTGTGGTATTTACACAGGTTAAGTTAATTTTTAATATCATTTCTATGTAATCATTTTCATATTGTTTCCTCATAATGCACGGATAAGAGTTCCTATATGAACATGTGGATATTTTTTCCCTATATTTGACATTTATGTTTTAGTTTCTTTCTTTATTTTTTAAATGAAAAAAAAAGGTTAGGATAGCATTAACAGAAAAAATGTACATCAAAGAGTGAGCGAGGAGCTCACCAAATCAGTGAAAGGGGGCACCAAAAACACCCATAAGAGGTTAGAAAGCAGCCTTGAAACAGAACTAAATATAACAAGGCAAACAAAAAACCCATAACAGCTGGGCTAACCCCCTGTCAGCAAAAAGGTCACCCAAAAAACTAGAAATGCCCTTAAAACCCATAAACTCCTTACTAATCCTCTTACTTATACAACAAAATCTATAGCACATCATGCAGGAAAAGGTAAAAATGAGCCAGCGAAAAATTTCTTCAATTCAATGTGGAGCATGTCCAACCACATCCTATCCTTCTCAACCTTAAGAAAGCAATGTGAATCATTTAGACTCTTTAGCTCAATAGCACGCTACTGTTGTTCTTCCAGAGGCAGATGGTGCCCTTTTTCCAGGTGCAGCTATAATGATCGCTTCCTGACATAAGTGTTAATGTCCTAGGTAGGTGCCTTAAAATTCACACCTAACACCAAGTAAGGAAATTTCCCATCTGCAAACCAGGTCTTGGCATTTATGTTTTAGTTTCAAAATGATTGTTAACTTTGAAATTTTTTGGACCATATTTGATTTCACACTTTTGAATTGTAGAATTAAATTATTGGTCAGAAGACCAAATAAGAATTTAAGATTGTTCAGTATCTAAACATTAGGTTCAAGGTTAAAGTCCATATGTGCCACCTGGGGTATGGTAAACCTACATCTTTTGGATGATGTTAGGTAGATTGCTGGCTATATAACCATCATCGAATCATCTACTTGTCCTAACAGGTCACCCAAATTGATATGACTAAGGGAATGACATTGAATCATAGAACTATACATTTTATCTTTTTTCTCATCATTTCTATTGTATTTTCTTTATATCTCAATGTGTCTTCCTACTTGCTTGAATTTGTCTTTTGTTGTTTATGACATATCATAACTGAAACATTGAATTCCAATTTTTTTAATCAAATAGGTTTACGAGTAGTAGATCTTCAAGACTTGATTTTCAATCTTCCATCATCAATTGTAGAAGGGTTGTGAAAACTTGATTTTTTTAGAGAAATACAAAAGAAAAAAAATAAACATGTCTGCAATGTATTTCAGTATGGTGTATCACATAGACTTGTAACAAACAATATAAGGGCATGTAAAGCTTAACAAACTTGGCTATTATGCATACATGCATTCATCAACTATTTGTTTGCTCACCTATTAAAGGATAAGATAAAATGTTGGACTGAGTCCATTAGCTACACCTTCATTTACAATGCTGTATTTGTACTCTTGGTGAGTAGAAGCAGGGAAATGTGAAAACTCTATACCTTGTCTTAAAGAAAACAAAGACCTTGCACATTTACCCAAGAAAAGATACGTATTCACTTAAGAAAACATATAAATGTCAAATCAAATGTAATGGTTTTTTGATATCCCATGTGCAGTCATGTTTGCACTGGCAGTCTATCCATAGTAAAGTAATAAACAACTTCTAGTGAGGGTATAAAAAATCTTTCTTTGTAAAACTAAAGCACTCTATCTGGGCAAAATGAACATGAAAACCTAGGTCGAAAGTTTTCCAGTGTAGCTGGATTGTGTGAGCCAGCTACTGAATATAGGTGGGCAAAACATTTTTCTTGAAATCATATGCAACTTCCCTAAACCCTTACAGCCAACTTGGGATGATTAGAAATAATGTTTTTCACAAGCCTCTGAAATTTCTTCTACAGCTCCAATAATCCAATTGGAATAGTAAGGCAAAAATTTAATTTAGGAATCAATATGATAGGAAAAGGAATTTAATAAAGATATTCAGTGACTAAAGAAGCCCCAGCTTGCAGAACCTTTTGCTCTAACTTGTTATGATATTATATGAAAAACATCAGGGAAGTATTACAATAGAAACTTAGAGCCCTTAATCTTTATGTAGCTCTGAATTTATCTCACAAAGGAAAATCATTACCTTTGAAGGTACCATTGTGAAGGAATTGAAGAAACAGATGACATGATGTACTACCTGTCAACTTAAATCACATGAGCTAACATGATATGTATATGGCCTATACTTTTGTTATCTTCTACCTGGAGGAATTTTGAGGCACTAAAATTTTGGTTTAGTGAGAATATTAGTATTACAAGAGACCAAATTATGTGGGGAAATACTAGTTGTTCTCAGTTAAATAATGCTTACCCTACGCTTCACAATAAATTTCATTGTTCCCTTATGGAATCTTGATGGAGGTGGAGATTATTGACCACTGTCTTTTTGAATGCCTAAGCATACACGAGTTGTAGCATTGCTTTGATGGCGTAGCAGGTTTTTAAATCAATGATGATGGTAACTTAGTGACTGCATTGAGATAGCGGCCAACTGCTTGTGAGAAGTGGCAATGATGAAACATCAATCCCTTTTTCCATGTTTATTATATTTTTGTCAAATTGCATATATTAAGTTTCATTTTTCTGGGATCAATTGGCAGCCAAGTTCCCTTTTCTTTCTAAGTGTTATAGACATGAGTTATTGCTTCCAAGAAGTATACACTCCTAAACCTAGATTCTCTTGTTTAGAAGCATTAAATTTTTTGATATAACATTTAACATGGGTATTTGTTATGAAAAAAAATGTCAAATACTAATTTTATAACCATTTTTCTATCTTTCGGTGAATATAATTCTCCAACACCCTAGAATGCAATGTTAACTGGGTTTTTGTTTATAGATATTTCAAATTTTCAATTCTCTTGGTATTCGAAGAAGCAATAAACAGTTCATTCTATAAGTGTTTCTCTCAATGCTGACAAGGATTCTAAAATGATATGGCAGGGACAAGTTAGTGTGAAATTACATGACATTTTTTTTTACTTTGTTTGTTTGGTTCATTTCTGAAGGATTGGCCTACATTTATTCTGGACACTTTTTTAGAAGCTACTTCGTTTGATCCCAAAGGTCAAGAGAATTTAACTTCACCAGCTTGGCCACGTATGATAGAAAACTCATGTATATTTGAACTACTAACTAATTTTATCCTTAAATCCTTATGTATGACTATCATAAACCCTCTTCCAAAAAGAGCCTAGGGAATTTATTTTATAGATAATTCTATTTCATTATCCATTTACAAAATGTTTTGAATTTTTAAACTGATGATCTCGGGATGATGTTTTATGAAAGTCCAACACTTTTTATGTTAAGCCTTTGATTAATGAGTTCACTCTAACTTCGTAGAAAGGAGGAATGAAGCACAAAAATATTCTTCAAACACTAAAGTTGGATTGTGGGTTGACAAATATGAGCCTTTGATTAATGAGTTCACTCTAACTTCGTAGAAAGGAGGAATGGAGCACAAAAAGATTCTTCAAACACTAAAGTTGGATTGTGGGTTGACAAATATGAGCCAAGGACATTGACAGAGCTTGCAGTGAACAAAAAAAAAAGGTTTCTAATGCTTATTAACCTATAGACTCTGGCATTACTAGTGAGCATTTTAATGAATTTTGGAAGTGTTCTTCATGTCCTATTTTTTGCATGCAATATAATTGTCTATAATAATTATGAAACATTTTATCCTTTTTATAGCATGTTTTTAATACATAAAAGTTTATACAATGCTAAGTGCCTTACCTGTTTTGGTTAGGTAGCTGAGGTTAAAGCTTGGCTAGAATGGAAGTTTACTGATTATCAGGTATTAGTTAACTTATTTGAGTGAATATTCCTTTTTAAAATAGAAGACCAAAAATGAGCTATAGTAGAGAATAGTTTCTTATGAAGAATTTTGAACTCAGAGCCATTACTGTCCTGGACACAAACTGTACAAACATTGCATATTTTCAGTTAGTTTACTTGTGTTTATGTTTTTTTTTTCAATTTTAAAACCGCTTTTAGTGTTACTCAGAGGAGATTTTTTAAGTGTAACTGTGTACAATTGCATACTTCTATTATTCGTTAGAAATATTAATATTATTACAACAATAGGAATGTTTGTAATTATGGCACATTAAATTATTGTAGTAAAGTATCACTGTAAATATTTTCTAGTTGTTCTTTTCATGTAGTTACTATGAAAAACTTCTTTATGGAATTCATGCAAAAAATTGTTTTTATTTTTCTTTTTCAAATAGTTTTTGGTGGGGATATCATCTAATAGAGGAATGTGCTAGCACATGCCCTTTTCGGTAGCATGTGACTAAATGTATTGCAAAATTTAATATGAAAGGATGTTTGTAATATCATTCTTGTCGTGAATTTCAAAATTCAACTAGGATTTGAAATGGGAGCAGTGGGTAGGAAACACGGAGGTTTGGGGAAGGACCGTTGGTTTTCCCTGCATGTCAGGTGGGCTCAGTGAGGTGGAAGGATAGGGCATGGTTGGGTTGAGAGGGGGCAGTGAGGATGGTAGTGAAGGTCCACCAAGTGTCGCTGAGGTGGAGGGGGCCACTGGAGATGGCAGGCCAAGGGGAGCTAGGGCCAACTTCATGGCAGTGGGTTGTGGGTGGCCAAGCGTGGGCGGTTTGGAGGTGTGCTCCAAGGAGTGGGGCATCATGTTCTTGTAGGTCAGGTGAATGCAAAAAGAAGGTTTACACACATTGGAGCTTATCCTTCTTGGAAATTTTATTTTTGAGGGGGTCCACCCTAGGTTGGACCTTATCCTTTGATGGGTGGGTATTACATGGGGGTTGGAGAAGGCACAGGTGCACAATTTGGTGGATGATAGGCTCTTGTTCATTTTTCAGTTTGTTGAAGACAAGGAAAAGGTGTTTCTTGGGGGGCTATGGTTTTATAGGGCTTGGAGACTAGCCCTAGTGCCTTGGCAGCTGGGGGCCCACTGGGTTGTAGACCTTTTCACCTAGGCACCAATTTGGGTTAGGGTTATGGATTTGCCTTGGGAATGGTGGACACCAGAGTTTTTGAAGTTGCTGGAAGGGATGTTTGGAGAATTCGTGAAATTTGACAAGTATATGGAATCAATTGAATGTATGGGGTATGCCAATTTTTGTGTTTAGAGACTATTGGTGTTGGAGGATTGGGTTCAGAAGATCATTCTAGAGACGCTGGCAAGAAAGAAGACCTTGAGAGTGGAATATGAGAATCTAGGGGTAGATGTGTCAAGGGTGCATGAAGGGGTTTTAGACACTGGGTGTATGGTGTGTGGCAAAGGTAACCATTTGGAGGTGGCATGTAGGACTTGAGTGAAAGTCCCTTACTTGCCTCATCAATGGACAAAAGTGGGGAGGAGGGGCCGCCCTATGAAATAAAGGCCTCTCGTTGAATGGTTTTAGGATGCTAAGGCAACAAGTGACGGTGAGAGTGCTTGCTCAGCCTACGTGTTTTGAGTAGTAGGAGTGTGGTGTGGCATCTAAGCAGTCCAACGGGTCAAGTGCAAGGCTAACATCAGAAAGGTAGGCATAGTGTCCAGAAGGGGTTAGGAGAGAGGATGTTCCCCCTTGCCCTGAAAGGTGATGGAGGTGAATTTTCTATTGCTTGGAGACTGGGTGGGGGTTGTGCAGGTATCCTCTTTACCTAGGATGGATGAAATTCTAGAAGTCCAAAGGGTTGTGATGGGAGGTTTTCAGATTTCTCAAGAGTTGAACTGGATTGGATGTTTACTTTTGCCCATGGCTTGTGGAAAAATCACACAGATGGAGATTGATTTAGGAGTTCAACCTACCTTGAAGGAGGTGTACAAGAAATGTACACCTAGTAAGCCATGTAGATTCTTTCGTGGAACTGTAGGGGGTAGGGTATTCCCTATAAATGTAATATCTTGCAAGATCTAGTGCTGTGGGAGGGATGTGATGTTGTTTGCCGATAAGAGACAAAGTTGTAGGCTATGGAGATTAATTTGTTGCAGTGGGTAGGATGGCAAACTCATTTTGTGTCTAGTTTTGGAAAATCAAGGGGTTTGGTCGTGTTGGCGAAACAACCATTCAGTTAGCTTGATTTGGCTAAGTGGAGTATTATAGAACTGCTTCTAGATGAAGGGATATGGCTTACTAACATTTATGGTTCCTAGATCTAGCAGGAATGATTGCAGGAGTTGTGGTGAATTTCCACACTTGTTGATGTTAACTGATGGATTATGATTGGCAACTTCAACCAATGCCTATTTGCTTAGGAGAAGATCAGTGGTGATATGGTAGACCCATCAGGAAGCACATAGTGTTTGGAATTCTTATAGGAGCATGATTTGGTTGAGGTGGAGCTTATGGGATGCTAGTACACATGGAGTAATTAGCGTGGGGGAACAACATTGGTCCTCTCTCAAATCGATTGTGTTTGGATTAGCACTCACATTCTGATGGATTTAGGGATGTAGTTGGAAGGAAAAGAGAGGCTTGCATCTAACCATCGATGTTTGTGTTGTCAGGTGGGGAGTGTGGCTAGCATGAAAAATCCCCCCTTTTGTTTTGAGCGATCTTGGTTGACTAAACCCTGGCTTAGGCCATTGGTGACACAGACATGGATAGATTATAATGAACATGTAGACCCTAGAGACTTTTTGAAGAAGGGTCTTTCTTGTCTGAAGTAGGTCACTTGGTCTTTGAAGGCTAAGGAGAAGTTCTCATTTAGGAAGGGGCAAGAGGAGCTATTGTCACATTTAGTTGTGTTGCAGGCAAGGCATGAGCATGGTGAAGAGGTAACGGTAGAAGAGTAGTGTGTGTTGTAGGAGCTTCAAGACATCGATGCTGAAGAAGAATTTTATTGGAAGTAGTGCACTTAGGCTCATTGGCTACGTTAGGGGGGAATAGAAACACTAAGTTCTTCTTCATCATGGCAAAAGCCAATCAAGCGGCAAAGGAGCTGAGGCTCTAGCATAATGGGAAGTGTTTGATTGCTCCTTGGGATGTGGCCTAGGTCATGCAACAATACTGGGTGGATATTTGGGCTTATTGGCAGACCTCATCCATTTTGATGCTGATGAGGTTGATGTTGGGAGAGGTGGAGAACAAAATGCTATTAGAGCCTTTCTCTTGACAAGAACTTGAGAAGGTGTTGGGGACTATGTGGTTGGATTGGGCTCCCAGACCTAATGGGTGGCTGGTGGAATTCTTTAGAGAATTTGTTGATGTGTTGGGGGGCTAATCTTTTGGAGGCGTTTAATTGGATGTTGTGTAGACAACAAGATTTCCATGAAGTTAATTGTTTGAGAATTGTGCTTTTGCATAAGGTAGCTAATCCATATGACCCATCACAATTCCGTCTTATTGGGGTGTGCAATACTTTGATCTAGATTTTTACAAAGATGCTTGTGAGGAGGTTGGTGCCGCTCATGCCATGGCTTATAGGAAGGAACCAAGCAGGTTTCCTTAGGGGGTGTTTTATTCAAGATTAGATCCTGCTACTCCAGAAGGTGATGCATTTAGTCTCGAGATCCTATTATTATGGAATGTGCATAAAGTTGGACATTAAGAAGGCATATGCTACCATTAGCTTGGATGCCCTTGTCGACATTATGGGGTGGAAGGGTTTCAATCCTAATTTCATTGCTTTGTGTATTTAGATTCAAGTTTCCAGAGCTTATTCCTTTAATATTGGGGGTAGGCTATGGGGATTTTCTTCCTTAGGAAGGGGATTGAGGTAGGGTGATCCTCTTTCCATGTACCTGTTCATTCTTGCTATGGATACGTTGCAAGCGTATTGCCAAGTGGAAGGGGTTCGTGGTCTTAATATTGCTGGGTTTGACTGCATGATGGAACATTATGCTGACGATGCAATGATCTTCTCATGTGCGGTTGTGCTGCATGCATAGGCTCTCAATAGGGCTCTTGAGTGGATGGTGAATGAAATTGGGTTGGGGGTCAATAAGGCTAAGTGCACTATATATTTATCTCATACATCTAGTATAGTTAAGGGGTGCATTCTACAGGTGTTGGGCATGATGATAGGGATTGATTAGGATAGTTATTTGGGGCTTCCAATTTTTTCCTGGCATCAGAAAGATACTTGGAGCATCCTTATTCGTCGGCTACAACAACGGGTGGACCATTGGATGGTGGGATTCCTAATGTGGAAAGGCTAGATGCTATTGGCTAATTCTGTTTTATCGACAATGGCATGTTTTACCATGGTTGTGGTGGACCCCCTGTAGTGGCGGTGAATAAAGTTGACCAGATTATCCAAAAATTCATCTGGTTAGGTGGGAAAGGAGGATTGAAGTTGCACCTAGTCAATTGGGACACTATTGCTCAGCCTAGAGAGGTGACAGGATTGAGGGTAATGAAGTTTCAAGATTTAGTTTTGATGGGTTAGTAGATGTTGGTCAATCATGTTGCCCATAGGGGTCCTGATTAGGCTCAATGGATGCATATCATCACGTCCAAATAGACATAGTGGATGGTCGACCGAAGAGACTCTCTCATTTGGAGAGAAGTTTGTGAGCATGTTAGGAGTGTGATTGCACTTGGCATGATGAGAGCATCACCCTAGGCTCTCATTAGATGTAAATTTCTTATAGTGAGTGGGTGGCGGGTCCTATGGAAAGGCCACTTGCCTGAAAAGATTAAGGTCATTTTGTGGTTGATGAATCATGGTGTGCTACCCGTGTGTGTAGTTTTGCAAAATTGTGGGATATAGATGGTCGACATGTGTTCATGTTGCATGTAGTCCCTAGAAATGGTTCAACACTTTGTTTTGGAATGCGCAGATCAAGTTCAAGTGTGGCAAGTGTTAGTGTAGTCACTTGCTCTATGTCTGCTGGATCTCATTAGTGATTCAATGAGTGTTGCAATTCTTTGGGTGACTTGGAGGGCTCACAACCTGTTGATTGTTTGCGGTGAGTGGTTACCTGCTTTGGTATAGCTAGTGATTTGGAGGATTAGGCTTTGGCATGAAGCTACGACTACGATGGGGTAGACTCCTACTTTTGAGCCTGATTACGAGAAGTTTTGGCAAAACACTGAGTTATGGGAGTTGGTTTGTAGAGTTGGTTGGGATGAGGTCCTGTAGTTGTTACGGCGAGACCCAGTTTCCTGATGATGCTTTTTTACAGAATTGGCAAGGAGACACCACAAACTTCAAAGGGGTCCACATGATGCTCATGGAGGCATGGCTGGTTGATTGTTTAGGGGTACCATCGTTAGGGGAAGTGATTCTTCCTCATGGTAAGGGGATTTAGGATGCACAAGTCTTTTTCAAGGGGGCCATCCCTAAAATGATGAGCAGGCATATCCTAAGATTAGCACTACCAAAGTTTGGCAAGAGGCGGTGGATTTGGTGGATTGTTATTTCGTCTAGTCCGAAAACGTGTCAAAGTTACAAAGGGTCCACTTTACATTTTTGAACTATCTGAAATTTAGATAATAGGTCAACCTACCTAGGTTTTTTATGGATACTTTACAATGGCAGTGGTGTGGGTGGCATTCGGGGCTAATTATTGCCCTCTTGGAAATCAAGACTTTCGCATGGACCGAGGCAATCACAACCAATGTTGAAGTTTGTCTATACTAGGAGGAGGGAAGTGGAAATCATCCTCAGGAAGGGTTTGTTTGTCGTGGAGGGTGAGGGCCTGCAGAGGAGGTATGGTGGGTAGGTTCTAGAGGAAGTGTAGGTGGTCAGAGAGGAGTTGGAGGCTACTTAGGTGCAAATTCAATGCTTAGAAGCACAAAGCATGCTTAAGGAGATGCAAATTGGGCTAGCCAAGGAGAGTACGTGTATGGCGGTGGCCAAGGTAACTAAAGAGGTAGTTGATGAGGCCTAAAGAGGGTCGAGCAGATCACTTGGGAAGCCAAGTTGGAAGCCTATGAGCAAGATTTTTCTCAGTAGCTCAATGCGGCAAAGCACATGATGGTGGACAAGGAAAAAGAGATGTGGCATAAGTGGGATCTTAAGGAGTCAGTGCTAATAGCTACATTGGAAGATTCGTTGGGGGAACAGATCAAAGTGGAAATGCAGTAGGCGGAGTAGCAAAACACTGAACGTGAGTAGCATGAGTGGGCGAAGTGTGAGTGGGATAGAGATGAGGCAGTGGAACATTAGCGTTAGATTGATCATGCTCATGAGAGCAAGGTTAGGTTGTGGATGTGGGTGGAAAAATGCATGTATGTTGTTATGGATATTTTTAGTCAAACAACGTGGGAGGTGCTCCATCGGCACATTTGATGAACTACTGCCAGGCTGCATCCAGGTGGGAAAGGCTCTACAGAGGTTTCCAAAGAATTTCAATTGGTGGCAGCTTTTGTTGATACTAAACATCATAGGGGGGTGCTCAATAACATTCATGCTTAGGAATGGGCTAGATGCCCTTATCTACAATTGTCCAAGAGACTCTAAAATTTTGGGTAGGAAACGGGGCTGTTGTTGGCCCATGCCTTGTTTTGGCTTTGGCTTGCATTGTGCCTCTATTATTGTCTTAAACGTTTCCTGTTTTTGGCACGATGGGTGTTTTGCTTCTAGGCAGATGCTTCATCTATTGTCAGGGGGTTTCAACTTGGGGTGGGTTTTTTGCTTTTGGGTGGCAGACTAGGTGTCTTGCCCCCTTTGGGTTGGATGACCTTCTTTCTGCTTTGTACAGTTCTTTTTCTATTTTTTCTTGTTAATACAAATTTTGGCTGACCTTCTCTTCAAAAAAAAAAAAAAAATCATTCTTGTCATGCACTTGTGATTTATTTATTTATTTCTATTTCACAGTATCAAATAGGAAAAAACGTTTTGCTGCTTACAAGGCCAACAAGGGCAAGGAAAACAATAAGGCATATTTTTTTTCTGTGATGTTCATGTTTTAAGAGCTTGATATAGTTATGAAGTTGCATATGTTTCCTTTTTGAATAGCTAAAAGGTTGATTTTATTAACAATAAAATTTAGATCTGTAGTACATCCAAAAGTTCCTTGGGATCATAGAGATCAAGCAAGAAACATGATCAAGGATCCATTACATACGTAGCCAACATAAAAAATAAAAAAATAAACTGACAGAATAACCATTCTTTTTGTTCACATTCTATCTTTTAATTGTCTTTATTGTCAACTACATGCTATAAAGTTGACCTATAGTATAGAGATCCTTTGAAAACCTTCTTGTTAATTATTATTCCCTTAAGCAAAAATATTGGTAATAATTATAAGTCTGTAGTGGTTCACTTCAACTTTTTGTCATTTTTAAATAGCATCAAAGCTTTGATAATCACCTATTGTATGCCAAATCGGTTTTACTTTTATGTCCTTGATATATTTTTCTTAAAGTTCTTGTCAAATTTTTGGACCATTCCATTTTAGCAATTCAACAAACATTAATTTTTGCATTTGCATTTTTTTCCAAAGGCTAGCATATTAATGTTGAAATGGACCGATAGAAAAATAGAATGTCTTAAATTCTAGAAATAAAAACTCGTTAACGAAATCAATTTTATTTGGCAACAGTTTTGAGAAACAATTTGGCTTACTTTAATGCCTTCAAAAATTTGTATATCTTTTCTTGTATCGTTAATTTTTTATAGCTCTTAATCATGCCCCTCATTATTTTTGAAGTATTTGTCAGCTAGTGTTTCTTATACACATCTTGTAATGAACAATTGTGTATTGCTTATGAGTCTCATATATCTCGCAACATTTTTTGATACATCTAGTAACAAAATTACGTAGTTTTCCCCTTCTGCATCTTCTATTGAAATTCTTTTTGATGCTTTTTAGCAATTTGATTGAAAACCCTTTATTTTGAACCTTATGGCTAATCATTCCTTTGATATAAAATTGTAGGGGATGATGTGGTGATTCCATCAATTTA
The DNA here is from genome assembly GCA_015680685.1 of Gnetum montanum. Taxonomy (NCBI): domain Eukaryota; kingdom Viridiplantae; phylum Streptophyta; class Gnetopsida; order Gnetales; family Gnetaceae; genus Gnetum; species Gnetum montanum. Next base: position 449,022 of record MNCI01036589.1, on the reverse strand, counting down.
TGGCCATCTTAGGTTCTGATTTTTGCAGCATGAACTCCATGTTGAAAATAACACTGTTGAAGAAGCAATTTTTAATGAGATTCTACAAATTTTTAAATCCAATAGATATAATTAATACATATTTAGCATCAAACACATTCTTTTTTCTAATTAACTAAATGAAATTTTGCTGCCATCTCTTTGACAAATTTGTTTTTCTAATAAAACTCCTTTCAAAGGCTGCACTTCAGATTTCAAAGGTTGCTACAATCTTCTTGATAGTCTAAATTCTACCTTACAAATGGATGTGGTATTTGAATCCATTGTTCATGCAGACCTTGACCTACATAATACCTTGATATCTTGTATTGGATGATCAGGATAGGCTTTAATTTTGCTTCATTTATTTTTAATTGCAGATCCAAGTATTGCCAGCTATTTAAGATTCATGTAGACAGTTTCCATATGTCATTAATGACCTTAACCTTTAAGTGGATAGATAGTAACCTCTTATTTCTATCCTCTTTTTCAGGAAACTGTTAAGGTGGTTGCAAGAAGTTTAGGAATTGAGGTATTTGAATGGGACACACCAGTTTCGACACTTTGGAGGAGTAGCTATGCCAGGTCAGTTCTGGTAAGCAGTGTACATGTTACTTTACGGTTGTCATACACTAAGAGTTTTTAGCTTTCTCTGTACATATGATAACCTTTTCAATTTTGGTACCATCATTATTGGATAATTTTCCAGAGATCTCATATCGATCAAAGCTCGGTGAGTTTGAAAATTTTTTGGAAACAATCCAAAACTACCTACTGTTGCGTGTCTGATCTTCAAATGCATTATTTGGATCATGGAAGGGAACAATACTAGTTATAGATGACATGCCTGTTATCATTAACTAGGAGACTTGTCAATGCCTTTGTCAACATCTTAAGAATCTTGCACTGCATGCACGTTATCCCATAGTATTCATCCTTACTCACTGTGCTGAAGTTGGAGATAATGATTGTCAAAGTAAATTCACATAAGAATTGAAGCTAGCTCTTGAAGAAGGCAAAGCAACTAAGGTGGTGTATTTTATACTTTTGATTTTGTTGAATATTTTTCCTTTACCTTTGGTCTTTATAGGTTAAGGAAATTTGCAGGTCATATTCAATTCCCCTACTGCAAAATATATCATAATAGCTTTTTTGAAAATATGGACAGCAGAATATTGTTGTTCACCACCTAAATGGCTACATTCTGTTTCTAAAAGTAGTGGGGGCGATATTAGAAATGCAATCAATTCCCTGCAATTCTACTATCTTAGCCAGGTGGCTTATGGAACCAAAAAGGAAAACCTAGAGAGATCTCACTTACCCAAAGCTAACTGTAAAAGGAGTTCAGTGAAGCGTCCCTCTAAATCCTGAGTTCAGTGAAGCGTCCCTCTAAATCCTGTTCCTCATCTTGCAGCCCATCAGAGCATACATTAAATGTACAGCTGAACAATGGTCGTGATGGAACACTTTCTATCTTTCATTGCTTGGGGAAATTTTTACACAACAAGAGAAACCCACATAGCTTTGAAGATCCAGGTATGATTTTTAACCTTTAAAATGATCCATATTTATGAAACGGACTCATCTAATTTTTTTAGGACCATAAAGGTGATTCTGTCTTTGATCATTAAAATTATCAAATATTACTATAAAGTATGTACAGGGCCTACTGGCAGTTTGGTGTTGCTGGAAATTCAATGCGGAGGCAGAACATAATAGAAAATAAAAGGAAACAGAAAAGCAGAAATACAATAAAATAGGAGCACAAAATGAAACTGCTTTATTAGCACATAAAACACATAGCATCCTTAACCTAAAGCCATAGCACACTAAAATCCTTCAAAACTGAAAGAGCTCACAGCACACTTTGCAAACAATGCAAAAATAATTCATTAAAATTGAAAGCTGTTTTTTTAATTACAAAATGGTTGCTCCAATATAACATTTTGTTTGGTTCAAAACCCCAGATGAGTGTTAGATTACTTTATAACTTATACAGTACATGAAGTAACATGACTACATTTTTCACACATTACATAATACAATAAAGGGGCATAATTTTACAACTTTATAATGACTACATGGTAACCAAAGTACAATAAAATATATAGCTTTACTTACAATTTTTCCTACTGAAGATAAATCTACATAGCCTTTAATAAATGAAGAGATGTCCATTGATTACATCCCAGTTATCCTAAGTTGCTTTTTGTGAAATTCATGCTTATTCACTGTCATTTTTGTTATGACATCAGCCAGATTCCTTTGTGTGTCAACTTTCTGGGCAAGCTGTTTTTTGCAATTTTTGTGATAGAATTAATCTTTACATCTGTCTGGTCTTAACATGGTAAACAAGTTTGTTAGCCAAAAATTTTGCACTTTGACTATCACAAAATAAAAATATTGATGCTACTACAACCATGAGATTTGAGAAAACATTGTAGGGATAACATCCCCTTGTAAGCTTTAGACAAGGCTGCAAGGTCTACTTCAGTGGCTGACAAAGTTACAAAGGGTTGAAGCATTGACAAGTGGTTCAGAACACCATCAACTAACATAAAGGTATATCCTATTGTTGACTTTCTAGTGTCTCTACCAGTAGTGAAAAAAGCCCTGAATATTCAAAATTTCACCGCCAAAATAGAAACGTGTAAACTGTATGCCTTTTAAATATCTTAAAATTTATTGTATAGCCAGCTAATTATCCCAAGAAAAATTACTTATGAATCTACTAGAAATGCTAACATAACTGATCCAACCATAATTTGATCCAGGGACAACCGTATGAGCAATACATTTTAACTTCTTGGCATCTTCTTCTGTACTTGATCAGTAATTGTTGGATAACTAAAGCTAAGAAGCTAAAAGGATTTCAGTAAGTAAAACTTAAAGTTGTTGACTTTGTTGTCTTGCTATTGCAATTTTCTATTACTTGGCCAACTGATTTAACTACCTTCTTGCATATTCCAAGGTTTGTAACTAAGGGGTTGCATTTAGAGAGTTATTTCCCCTTCCAAAAAAATGGAATCTTTGCATGTATGTCAGCCAAAGTCTACCCATTGTGTTTCAACTATGGAGCTTTGGGTCTATCATCCAATGTGATGAGCTCCTCATTTATCTTTGCAAAGGTGACATCTCACAAGACCACAATTTGTCATTACTATGGAAAGAACACCTTGTAGTCCTTTGTGCCATATCCGAAGAAGAGTCCTAGCTATGCATGCAGTTGCAGTTTGTTTTGGTGTTTTTATTTATCACATCTAGCTTCCTAACCATTGCTAATCGTGTTTATATCAAAATTAGTATAGTTCTCTTGTACAACTTAGACTGTACTACTTGGGCTACCTTGGATAGCCAAAATCCATTGAAGTCCACCCTTTTGGGTTTTCTGAGTTTTTTGACATCATTTTCTAACATTTGGTTATTTTTCTTTCTACAAACATGAATACATATATCTTTAGCAAAAGTAGGGTATTTCTTACAAGCCAAAGTGAAAAGGCGAATATGAAAAAATTTTGTTTTGTAAGGAATAATTAAGAGGTCTTTGATTTGTACTGATCAAGTATTTGGCAAAATTTTAATAAAAAATTTGTAATTATTATGAGATTGTGCCATTAGTTAGGGCACATGTTGGGTCATTTATCTAATTCTTTCTTTTCAACAAGATGTAGCTTGTTAGTAGGATTTATGTCTTATATCGTATTGGTCATAAGTTCAATGCTAACAAGTTGTAGTTAGGTATAATGAAATTCTATAAAAGAAATGCCTGAATGCAAGTTTATCCCTAAATCTCTAGGTTCTCTGTATAGTAAAAACCTTCATGTTCATTATCATAGTTATGTGGTTGATTTTAGTGACGCCTAAGGGGTCCATGTGTTGGAAGGCTCAAATTATCATAATAGAACTTTGTTGGGTTTGGAACCTAGAACTCAAGACAAAGAATGGAAGAATACTCAGTTTTATAGTCATTGGAGTAAATGGTGGAATATTAATCATCTTGTATTTTTATTTTTTTGAATAAAAAAATTGTACTATATGCAATTGAAGGTATTCAAAGTGAAATCACATACAACTAGCCAACATAGTTAGGATAATGACCTAGTTATAGCTCAAGCTTTGCAACTTGTTTGTTGACAAACCAATGTTTACCGATTAAGCTATCTCCTAATTGGCACCATCTGTAAGTAGTAACCAATGACCATATTCCACACTTTTGAATAGGCTTTAGAGTTCTGTCTTCACAATCTGACCCTATTAAAATGCATTGCTTTTAGTTTTTGAGCAAAGAATCACTCAAGGTTTTTTTTCTTTTTTGAGCCAAAGGCTGGAATTCCCTTTTATCTTTCTCTGAAAGCTGGCATCCACATTATATACTCATCTTACACTTACAATGAAGAATCACTTGCAGGAGAATGATCAAGTTAAAAACCAAACGAATAGCAGTTTCTGTACATAAATGGTCCCAGTGATGTTAACTAGTCTCTTTCTCTCTTTCTCTTTTTCTTTTTTTCAATGATTTTTCAAAATAGTATTTCTTTGGCCATTGTGAGGTGGATTTGTTGAAGAGAGAATATTTTGGCTCAACTGCACATCCAAGGCCAGGAAGAAAAACTGAATTGCTGCAGACATTCATTTAGAATTTATTGTAGGGTGTTAATGTTAGCTGCTAAGGGGATACTTGATACTTTCTCCAATTCCATTCGTTGGGTTTGTAACTGGTATGGCTGTAGGCTTAATGCATCATTCGTATGCAATTAAATCCCAACCCCACACTCAATCCACCATCAACCACAGGATTTTTAAGAGCTCAAATAAACAATGCAAGCCAAGGTGTATGTAGCAAGGAAAACACCATTAAAAAACCCTCTAATGAACATGCATGAAATGAAATACAATTGAAATTCATGAGAAATGAACCCTTGCTAGAAATGGAGATACAAAACATCAAACACTTTCAAGTTAACATCTAAGCATAGGTTTTTCATGCATGATAATAATATCACATCTAAACATCAAATCATTGGTGAGAGTTACTTAAAACATGAACTAATATGTGAGAGACATTTATGAGAATGAAAGAACTGTTTTGAAATGTGAGAAACTTGTAAGAACTATGCAAGAACTTGTGAGAAATCAAAATGTGATAAATTATAAGAACATGGATGAGAGAATACTCAGGATCTTAGTTCATTGTGAAAATATTATATTGCAAGAATTCAAAGAAAAGAAAAGCATACAAAGAACTTAGAAAACCACCAGCAAACTCTGCTTCTTTCAATTCACCTCTAGAATGAAATGGAATGCTCTCATAAAGTTCTACAAGGAAGGAGATCCCTCCCTATTATACTTTTTGAAGACACATCATTTGAGTGAGGCTTACATGTGGGATCATTGGTCTTTTTTTACATAAGGAAACGTGCACACAACAAACATAGACTTCATAACATGAACTTTAAGAAACTAAGCTTCTAATGACACATTATGACATCAAACCTTTAAACTGAGCATATAACATGACTCTAACCTGAAAGCATGTAAATGAAAATAACATATAGAGCATAATTGATGGTCCATAAGGGACACATCTTACATTATTTGTAACATTTCAGCCTTCTTGATCAATCTTTCCCTCACTTGGGAATGCAATCTTTCATGTCTTGCACAAATTCAGCACTCAATTGTGCTTCCTCATCAAAGTGCTTCACATCATTTAACATTCTAGTATTGAAATCATAATTTGCCTCAAAGGGACTCTTCCCAATGCTAGAATGAAATACATTTTTGTAAGAGAATTTAATATGAGATAATATATTCTCCCAGCTCTTTGGTTGATTATCACACAAACATCTCAAGATTTTCAACAAAGATTTATTAATGACTTTAGTTTGCTCATTAAATTGAGGATGATAGCACTTGAAACATTTAGCTTATTTCCCAAAATCCTCTACAAGGATCTCCAAAATGGGTTGCTAAATTTTGAATTCCTATCATTGACAATGTTAAATGGAATGCCATGCAAATGAACAACATGCTAGAATAACAAATTTGCAACAGGGGATGCATCAGTTACCTTCTTGCAAGGAATAAAATGTGCCATCTTGGTGAATCTATCAACTACAACAAAAGTTGATCCTTTCCATTTCTAGTCTTAGAAATTCCCCCAAAAAAATCCATTGACTTAGGGGTTCCCGTAGTAACTTAGGAATTCCCCCAACAAAATCCATTTACTTAGGGCTTCCCATAGTGACTTAGGAATTCCCCCAACAAAATCCATTGACTTAGGAATTCCCATAGTGACTTAGGAATTGGCAATGACAGATAATATATATCTATTTCCTTTTTCCCTTTGAATTTTTGACATGTCAAACATTCCTTTATAAATTTAAAAATTTTGGTAGACATACCTAGCCAAAAGTAGCTTCTCCCAATAAGAATAAGGCTTTCTTTCTCTCTACATATGGTCTGCCAACCCTCTATAATGTTTTTCCAAAGCGATCTTGGACCTAAAAACATAATTGGGAACACACACCTTTCCATTTTTGAAGCAAATCAATTTTGGATGTGTTCATCCCTTCATTGATTCACTTTCCCAATCAAAGGCTCATTCAAATCCTTTTAAACCTGTCTAAAATCAACATCATCATTGTACAAATGAACAAAATCATTCATACCTTTTAATTATGGTAAACTAAAATTCACCTGTACTCTAGACAATACATTAGTCACAACATTGTCTTTTCCATTTTTGTGCTTCAACATAGAGTTAAACTCTTGCAACTTTGCCACCCACTTCATGTATTTGGCACTTAGCTTCATTGGGAATTCAATAATTTGAGTGCTTTGTGATTAGTCATCGACAAAAATTTTTTGGGCAATAAGTAATTCCTCCAATGCTTGATGACCTAAAGGATTGTATTCAACTCCTCCTCATAAACACTATACTTTTGTCTTAATTCATTGAGCTTTTTTATAAAAAATACAAAAGGTCTTTTTTTCTTGGGACAAGACCCCTCCAATTGCTAGCCCACTAGCAGTTACCTCTTCTTGAAATTTTTTTCTAAAATTTGGAATTGCAAACACTAGTTTACTTGCAATATTATCTTTTAATAAATCAAAATTTTTTTTCATCACATCATTCCACTAGAAAACATTGACCATGAAATGCCCCTAATGTTCCCAAGGAACCTCTTATATAAGCTTGCCAAACCAAGAAGAGAATGTGCCTCTCCAACATTCTTTGGAATTGGCCACTCCTTTATGGCCTTTACTTTGGTTGCCTTCATCTTCAATTGATTTTTAGAAATCACATGTCCCAAGTATGTGATCTCCCTTTGCAAAAAGTTGCACTTCTTGGTATTGATCACAAGTTGGGCCTCATCCAGCTTGTGGCACACAAGCCACAAATGACCAACATGCTTCTCATTTGAGCTATAAACAAGAATATCATTAAAGAAAACAATGCAACATTTCCTAATCAATTCCTTGAGAACATCAAGCATCAATCTTATGGAAGTGGCAGTGTATTTGTCAAGCTAAATGACATTACAAGCCATTCAAAAAAACCATCCAAAGTCTTAAAAGTGGTCTTCCATTCATCATCTAGTTTGACTCTAATTTGATGATACCCACATTTCAAATCAATTTACCCAAATACCTCAGCATGTGTTAAAGCATCAAAGATATTATCCATCCTTGGAATAGGGAAATGATAACTTACTCCTATTCAATGCCTGTAATTCAATCCGCATCCTCCACCCTTCGCTTTACTTATATGGAACAAGCATTGCTAGAACTACCATTTGCAAGTAGCTTCTTTAATTGTCTTTACAATTCTTCCGTTTGATTTGGTGTCATCCGATATGCCCTTTCATTTGAAATTGTAGTACCCAAAATGAGGTCAATTTGGTGTTGCACAATCCTCATTGGTGGCAAACCCTCTATCTTCCACTTGAAGTCATTTGGAAATTGTTTTGTTTCCTCTTCAACTGCTATTGGAAGATAGTTTTGCTCAACTATGAATGATGCAATTGTGGATACCATAGCAAAATTGATGTTTACTTCATCATGTTCTTTAATGTATTTTCTCTCTCCCAATAAAATCAAAATGCATTCATTGATGATTCACTTCTCACATGTTCAACTGTCATGGAAATCAACTCATGGATCCCATCTTCTCTAACCATTGACCACATGTTCTTGGAACCATCGAACTTGGCATCATTGTTAAAATTCCAAGGTTTTTCTAATATTACATTAGCATAATCAATTTGCAAGACCTCACAAACAACATGATTAATGAAACTAAAAATCTTGAATTTTAAGACACATCGCTCCCTCACGTCTTGAGAGAAACTTCTTGACAACCAATGCACCTTATAAGGTGTAGGATGAAGATATGTTAGTAAACCCAGTCTAACAATTGCCTTAGAAGAAATTACATTCTCTTGAGCACCACCATTAATCAAAAGAAGAATTTATTGCCAACTTTTCAGACATGTAGACCCAGTTCTAAACAACAATTTCTTGTTGGGATTATCCCTCACATTCAAATTGCCCATGAATGAATTCCTTTTAGTGACATCTTCAATCTTAGGAGCCTTAGGATTACCTCTTTGAGAAGCTTGATTTGATGAATCCTTATCCATGGTTTGGACCTCTTTTCTTTGATGGAATTTTAAAGAAGACACTCCCACTACTTGTTCCCTAATTCTCCAAACCTGAAGCATTGAATCTTAAAAGAGGTGCTACCATTGGAACCCTTGGCTTCTTTGCTTACGTTCTCCTTGGCCTTGCCTTTGTCTTCTTCCTTGTCATGTTTGTTCTCCTTGGGGTTTTCTTTGGCCTTCTTGAATTTGTATCCCTTCTCAAATTTGGACCCCTTCCTTTGCTAGACCTTTACTCTTGCTCCCAAAGCCACTTAGTTTCTTCTCAGCCTTCAAGGCTAATTCATAAGCCTCATTAGGGTTTGAGGCTCATAGAATGTCAACTCCTATTGGTATTGCATATTTAACCCTCTAAGAAATATGAATGTGTACTTATACTCACTCAAATTTATCTTTATGGAACAAGGGACAAAATTTAAGGTAGAAGTCCTTCACATCATTCTCACCTTGTGTTAGATGCTTAAGCTTCATGATAGCCTTTTGCATTTCCTTGGATTGCTCATATCTGTGCCTTAACATGTATTGCTTGACAAGCCATTCCCTCACTTGGACTTTGTTTTGCATGAAGAATGCATGAGACTCCTTTTCCCACCAAATGAAAGCCATACCTTCAAATTTGGATTTAACAATTAGCACCCTTAGATGATTAGACATCTCCTTCAACTCAAAAATCTTGTTTAATGTCTTCAACCATGATTCAAAAGCATGTGAGCCATCCACACCATTGAAAGACTTCAATTCAACATAAGGGAGCCTTGATGCATTTCTGAAACCTCTTGCAAGTTTGGCCTTATCTTCATCATCTAGCTTTGAATGCCTAGATGAACTTGACTTTGATGAATAAGCAGATTCCTCATCATCTGCTCTTCCATATTCATGTTCTCCTTCATCTTCATCAATCAATGGATATTCAACCTCATTTTTCCTTTGAGAAGGACTTGCATTACCATCAAGTTTGGCATCTGATTTCGCCAACCTATCTACAACCATTTTGAAGGTACCTTTGAGATCTTCTATGTCCCTATTAAGAGCTTGCACAAATTTCCTCTTGGGAGCCATGTTTACCAAGCAATTAAAACAAGAATCAAACACCTAATTACAGATCTTTCATAATCCACACAATTCCAAGGCACAATTAGCACAATTCCACAAATCTGGGCATGCCCAAGCATGAAAAGAGCACCTACAATTAGGTTAAAATAACCTGAAGAAAGGATTTCAAACATGATATTCAAAGACCCAAGCATTCCAATCTTTGCTCTGATACCACTATGGTTGGTATGGTTGTAGGCTTAATACATCATTCCTATGTAATTAAACCCCAACCACATGCTCAATCGACCATCAACCATAGTTTTCAAGAGCTCAAATAAACAATTCAAGTCAATATGCATGTAGAAAGGAAAACACCACCAAAAATCCATGCATGAAATAAAGTACATCTAAAATACATGAGAAAGGGCTCATGCACACATAGGCATCAAGGATCTAGGAAGTATCAGGCCTTCCACACATACCATAATGTCACAACACAACAATAGTTATAGAGTACAAGGCTTTACAACCCTCTCAATTCTCACCTCTCTCTAGATGAATATCCAATTGCCAAACGATCAATACAAGATGCTTAATGGACTTACAAATTGCCTCTCAAGCTCTTCTCCTTAGCCTAGATACAAGCATTAATTGGCCAAAAGTGCATCCTTGAAATCGTTAACATTTTTGGTAAAACAGTTTTTCAAAATATTTCGGTGCCATGTAGCAACTTGCTTTGGGTTGTACCTATTTGTAGTTAGCTTTTGACTATGACCTATTGTGGGTTGAAGCCCCTTGCAACTACTTGAAGTCAAAATTCTCAAATTGAAGTGGTTCTCAATGCGAGGACTAGCGGGTTGTAACACCTTGTAAACCTTCCAAAAGTTAATTTCTTGATAGCAAACCATTTCTCAGTGTTAGTGGCTACTAGACACAACTCCTTTTAGCATGTTGTGTAGTTTGTGACCTGTTGCAAGTTGCAACCACATTGCAGTACCAAATCCACTATAGAAAACATAAGAAAGTTACATAAAAATGAGTCTAGGGCACACTATGAGTTGCATTGACTTATAATTGCTGACTATTATTAGTTGCGAATTGCACCCACTTCACAGTTGCGAGTCTAACACACAAAATGCCCTGAAATGATCTTCAAACGACATGAATTTTGGAGATGAGACTCCCTACAACTCATACAACATCAAGATTGTAGGAAATTATAGGTTAAAATGAGAGGTGTTCCTATAACAGTAACCACAACTCAATCAACAATGGTTAAATAATAAGTTTGATGCATAATCACACAATGAAATTTGTCCAAAGAATCTCTCATTTTGTAATGATTTTAGAATAAACTAAAGTGAAAAAGGACCAAAGTGAAATACTAAGTTTTATGCATAATCAAATGATGAAATTTTTTATATTGGAAAAATTATTTAAAAAAATTATTAAATGAAGAATTTTCCAAAGAGGAGATTCAAAAAAAGGAACCAAATTTTAGTATGCTTAATGAATTTTTCATCTTTGAGGTGAAGATCATGTTATCTGAGATAAAAAATAACATAGTTGTTGGATCAAATACTATTCCCATAGGAGCTTGGAAAGTATTAGGAAATACATGAATCTCATGGCTAAGACAATTACTTAACAAAATTTTGAAAGTGAAGAAATGCCTAAAATTGAAGAAAAAGCAACTACTAATCCCATTTACAAAAACAAAAGAGATGTACAAAATTGTGCAAACTATAGAAGCTTATGAGCCTTATTATGAAGCTTTGGGAGAGAGTCATAGAGTGATGTTGTAAACTTGAATAAACAATATTTGAAAATTGATTTGGATTTATGCTAGTGAGATTTACTATAGAGGATATTATTTTTTGATACGATAATTAATGAAGAAATTTAGAAAACTTAGAGAAGATCTACATATGATCTTCATTGACTTAGAACAAGGATATGATAAAGTTTCTAGAGATATTTTTATTTGGTGGGCCTCATGGAGTAAAAATAGCCTTGATATAGGTATTAAAGTGATTGAAGACATGTATGAAGGAGCTACTAGTAGAATGAGAAGAACTTATGGAATCACGTCTGATTTCCCATCACAATAGGTCTACATCAAGGATTTGCATCTAGTCCTTGCATGTTATTGTTATTGATGAATTAACTAAGGAAATATAGGATGAAATCCCTTGGTGTATGCTATTTGTAGACGATATTGTGTTGGTAGATATTTCTCGAGTAACATTTATTTCTAAAATTGAAAAATGGTAACATGCTCTAGAATCAAAAAGCTTAAATTAGTAGAAGAAAAAATACATGAATTGTAATTTCAATAAAAGTATAAACAATGAAGGAATAGAAGTAATAGTTCAAGGCCAAAAATTCTCTTATTGCAAATAGTTCCACCACCAAGGATTAATGCTCTAATTAGATGGAGAAATTGATAAGGATGTAAGAAATAGGATTGAGGCAGGAGAGTCAAAATGAAAATAGACTAGTGGTCTTTTATATGATAAGAGGATCCCAATAGAACTAAAGTGAAAATTCTATAGAATAGTAATTAGTTCTACTATGCTGAATGTTAGGTTGTAAAAAAGAAGCATGAACAATAACGCTTGGATGATAAATCTTACAAGAAAATATAAATTACATAATATAGACATTATATGAAAACTTAGAGAGGCTTCTATTGTAGATAAGCTACACAAATGGTGTATCAGATGGTTTGGCCATGCCCAAAGAACATTTGTTAATGAACCTCTCAAAAAAGGTTGCCTCATCATGATTTCAGGAAAGACGCTAAAAGAAAGATCAACAAAGACATGGGAAAAAATGATTGAAGATGATATGAAAAATCGAAGATAGAGAGCTCATGGAGTTGACACCATTTTGTTAGGACAAAGGCTAGGATGATAATGAATCTTTTATGCATAATCCATTTTTTAAATTATCTGATGATAATGGTACTCATATCTAGATTAACCTTAGAACTTTATTCAAAAAACGTATCCACAAGGATGGTTTTTATAATTAAGACATTGCTAATTTCCAAGGGCTATACCCATCAAAATTTTAGATGGCACATGCAAGGTAACTAGATGTTTTAAAACATGATTTACTTATTTGTAAATAGTTGATTTGAAGGGTTTGGGTTTTGTCTAGTGATAGTTATTTGTCAACCTTTAATCTTCTACCGATATAATTCTATTTCACGGCTACCAAGGATTACAGGGATTTTAGGAATGCATGTGCTGGTCAAGACAATGTCATTGAATGTATTTTGCTTTAGACTTTTTCAGTAAATTTATAACTAAGTTCAATATGTTTTTTGGTCATTTCGCAAAAAAATGTCCTAGTATTCTTTTGTCTATGTTCTTATTCTTGTTGATATTTTTGGGTCTATGCATTCAATTTGGATGGTAGAATAAGCATCTCTATACTAAGAAGCTCTAGTTCTATTGTGAGAATGTTAAATGAGGTAAGGTCAATA
>MNCI01036589.1:382068-435276 GCA_015680685.1 Gnetum montanum | reverse complement strand
AAAAGTACAATCAGTTTGCACGGTCGTGCAAATACATTCACTTGTGCATTTATTCATCGCTCTTTTGATTACAAAGAAACTTTTATTCTTTTCATATTCCAGCTTACATATGAGATTGGACATATAGCAAACAAAGTATGCTTGAATTGTTGACGAAATATAGATCAAATTTAAGGTAAGAATAATTGATGCAAAATATTTGCAAGCAGATTCTATGGCCTGAATTTATCTGGATTGGAAGGTATTAGTCTCCATGGATGTTAGCCACACCATCTTGTGAATTGTTCCATCAGTTTCATTCACAGCCAAAATCAAGGATTAACCTAAAAGAATATGAAAGACAAACACCAATTTGTTTATTTATTTATTTTGATCAAATGGACATCTCCGGATTTGTAGTGGATGGGTCACCAAAAAGACAATTTCATTTATAGAAGAATAAAGAAAACAACATATAAACTATCATCCACATTCCTCTTCTAGAGATATAACTAAACATTGTTCTAATTAGAATTCCTCTGAAATTTTGCAGCATCCCTTCAAAGAGCTAAAGCTGCAGCTTACACCTATATCAGGCTCTGTGACCTTTGTTGAAAAACTCTAAAATTTCATTCCTTTTATACCACAAACTAAATAAACCATAGGAGCGCTGTCAACACCTTACCTTGCTATCCTCTATAAAATGATGTTGTTGCCAAGCCAACACAAATTATTACTAGAATTAGTTGCAGGTGGTGAACTATGACCATGACACCTGAACTCATTCCAAATTTCCTGAATAAATGGGCAATTTATAAAAAGATGACTAGAACTTTCTATTATTGAAGAAAATCTATTTAGCAATATTAGTGTTTATGGAAATTGGAAATAGTTTATCACATGGCAATCCCCTATTTTATTTATTACATTTTTATCATGCCAACTCAAAGTCATTAAAAATTCAAATCTGGAATTCAAAAAGTCCATGTGATAATATCTTCTCAAACTGTTATGGTTCCTGGAAATTCTTACCATCTTGCACTTGTATGGAGCAACCTGTATTACAATCAATGCACCTCTTAAAACACTCAACTTTCAAGCATTCTTTGTAACATGGCACCACTTTCTTGTCCATAAGCTAGACATTTGCAATGTAGGTGTATCTCTTTTGCATTTGACAAATTAAGCTTTGTTATCCTCATTACATGTTAGTCTCGTCATTGGTACATAAATCTAATCATTAGGTTTTTCCTTTGATGCGAAACTAAAAGATGGGAAAGTTCACAGCTTAATGTATATTACCTAGCCTTATTAGCATTGTATCCGGTGGCTATTATAACTTTATAGTAATCATTAAAAATTTATCCAAGCTTCCTGAATCTTTTCTGATTTGTAGTTTTACCTCTTTTATGTGAACTACCTTTTTGGTTTCTCATCAGGTTTACTTTGTATTGCGCTATTAGGTTTTATTGATGAGGAAGTAATTGATGATGCTTGGATGGTAGTTAACTACTTGAGTGACACTAATTTCCTTCTTGGGTGTCAGTTCTCATTGTGTAAGAAAATGTAATACCCATTCATAGGGAGCAAGAGCTAACACCTGAAGCCCCCAAAGAAAGAAAGCTAGTTGAAAGAAGAAAATGCATAGGTGGCTTTCTTTCTACAACAATCGAACTAATGTTAACCTATAAAATTAAAACGAAATTAATAGCACCTAGATCTAGCTCTGAAACAGGTCAATCAATATTAATTTTAAGAATTAAGAGATAATTTTTTTAAAAAATCCATAGTAAAATATCTATGCAAGATTTACCAAATTAAAAAATATCAAACTTTTTTTTATTCAACCTAAAAGAAATATCTAATTAGGATCATTTACACATTTGTAAACCAAAGAAATGACCACAAAAGTAGATAAATTAATAATTTTAGATTTGTTCAATCACATAATAATATTTTATAAGTTCCAACGACACACAAAACTCTTGTAACCATTTTACCATTAATCATTTAATCAAGAAATTCATATGTTCAACAACAAAGAATAGATAGATCACAACCATAAATTAACATCCTAGGTTTTCCCCCACTTCATCAACTTATAGAAATATATCAAAATCAGACTTTAGAAGATATAGAAAAAAAAAAGTATAATTCAAGATTTAGATCCAAGATTTATGCATTCAAAGGGAGAGGGTTCATCAAACAAATTCCAACTAAAACCCAAGAATTCAACAATTTTAAAACATTCACAATTATCCATGGGCCCAAGGATACTCTCACTTTCTGCTAGCAATACCAATCCTCATATCAGAGAGGTCATTAGCCCTTGTTGGTAATCTTTTGCCAAAAATGCCCCAAATCATTATGGGTGTTTTTGAATTGTTATAGACACAACTCTCATCCAAGTCATTTAGGTGTGAGAGTGCAAAGGACGGGTGGAGAGATCCAAAAAAAGTAATAAAGGTTTCAACAATCTAAGCTTACAACAACAATCTTGACAATTTCATACAAGCATTGTGAAGGTGGTTAGGCAAGCAAGAAAAGAGAAGTTTAAGAAAATCAACCCATGGTGACCAATATCAAACATAATAGAGATGGATCATTTTACCTCCTTACTTAGATATCTTGCTTACTACGAGGAATTATTAGAATATTGGATTGTTATGTAGCACTTGTTTTATTTCTCCTTGCTATCTCTTGTAGCAGTCATAGTCTTCTCTCCCTTCCCAACCAAACTCCCTGCTACTTTATCCCCCTTTTTTGGTCTTGCTTAGCTACTTTTGCCTTGTGTGTGTTTTTCCTCTTCTCCTCTCCCTATTTGCAGGTGGAATAAGAGATAATGGATGGTTTCTTGTAACTAACTTCTAAACTAATGCTACTCCTAGAGACAATGGAAAATAACCTTGTTTTAAGCTAATAGGGAATGAGAAGCAAAACCTAAGCTAGCCTAAGTGCGATGAGCATCTGTCCTTAATCATCCATACACATCTTGGACCTCGTGTACTACTTCTAGGATTATCAAGTGCACGTTACTTGAGCACTCCTAGATATGCTACTGGGTTACCAAGTAGTTACACTTAAATGTTCATGATTAATTCATACTCATTCCACATTAACGGTATGAAATGTAAATGACAATAAAGTAAATATTAACTAATGAAAGCAATAAATAACAATTAACAATTAAAGTAATTAAGAGCTAAGTGGATGAGGCAATGATGGAGTAATCTCGATCTTTATTGCCGATCATGTGTGTGTCCAAGAACATCACACTCGAATAAAGGTTCCGTACAATTACAAGCATTACACTGCGGGCATGCACTAGGGAAAGAGTTGAAATTAACTGAAAACTAACAAAAAAGAATCTATTTCTACACTTACTTACTTCCTTCCTATGAGCCCAAATGTGTATTTATAGGCTTACACAGGAATCATGATATCGTTTATCTAATATCATTATCCAGGTCGCGATATCACATACTCGATATTGAGGATCTGATATTAGGGCCTAACAAATCATGATTCATCATATGCCCACAATTGAATGAAAACTCGTCCTTGCGTTAAACACAATGAGAAGAAGTTTAATTGATTACACTATGGATAGGTATGGGATTATTGACTAACTAGGAATTTATTCATGCTGCAGTGGAGAATTGAACACAAAAAAATTGGGACACAAACACAAAATTACAAAGAGACAAAATTTTGTTGGAACTCATGTGGTTCTTGGTGGTGGTGGCTCCTCCATGGGTCTCTTCCCCTTATCTTGTGCTCTAGGTTTTGGAAATGGGTGTCTCTGAAGGAGTGCCTAGAGCTTTTCTTCTTCAGTTTGAGGATCCTATGCTGTCCATGCTGATGCTCCAATGTTTGATGGAGTTAACACCTCTCATGGACACGGTAGTTGTGGAAACATCTGGTTTGCCTTAACATACTGAGCCACAAATAGACGTCGTTCCTCTTCATAGGCTTGGGCTTTATCCTTGTATTCCTGATATTCTATGAGCCATTGAGCCAAGTTTGCCGCGACATCCTTCTATCCTTGGTAGCCGGCCTTGTCCACCTCTAATTCAGAATTTTCTACTTCCAATTTTTGTAATGTCTTCTTGTGTTTAGCAAATTCTATTTTATATTTAGCATAGGTGGTTGCTACTTGCTTCTCTAGTTCTGTTCTTGGTCGCCCTGCTGTTAACATGGCCAAGTTGGCATACCACAGATTTGCCAACTCCATG
Source organism: Gnetum montanum (assembly GCA_015680685.1). Classification (NCBI taxonomy): domain Eukaryota; kingdom Viridiplantae; phylum Streptophyta; class Gnetopsida; order Gnetales; family Gnetaceae; genus Gnetum; species Gnetum montanum. The sequence continues at coordinate 431,062 of MNCI01036589.1, read as the reverse complement.
TATTTTGTGAGATCCTATATTTGCAAGTCTTGACTTTTTAGTTCAACTTGGTGGACGAAGGCATACATATCCAATATGGCTCACCAATCAGTGTTTTGAGCACTAAATGTATTAATATGGGCCTTGGCCATATGGATTTCTTTTTCAATCACTTGTTTGTACGTCCCCACTTGATCTTTGAAGTGTTCTTTAAGCTTTTCATGTCGCTTGGCCTCATTTTGCCACGCGCTTATTTCAATCACCATCTTCTGGTGGATCGTGCGTACCTCCTCCATTGAGAGGGTTTTATTTTCTTCAGCCAAGCGATTCATGTCCTGGTTGACCCTTATTAATTGTTCTTGCAATTACTGAAAATTTTCTTTGAGAACATTCTTTTGTTTTTTCACTGTAGTCAATCAGAGATTGTCAATGGTAAGCTGTTTATTTTCCTCTTATAAGGCCTTAAGTGCTTTGGCATGTGCATATGTTTGAGCTTGTGCCTTGGAAGCATCCCAATTGGCCTTCTCTTTTTCCTATGCACTCTTTTATTCTCTGCCAACAATTTATTAAGTTGCTCTATCCGGAAGGACTCTAGTTGGTTTGCGGGGATGAATTGAGATGGATCTCACTGTGCAGCTTGTAGGGTGACAAGCCTTTTTTGGAGTCTTTTTAACTCCTCCTCTGCATGCTTGGCCCTGACCTCTGCAATGACCAGATTACCTTTTGTGAAGATGAGTTCTGATTAAGTTGCTGTGACATCTTAAGGGATGTCAAACAAGGACATCATCACTTGCCCTATCTGCAGAAACCTATCTAGAACATCCTCATGATTCGCAGAAGTCATTGAGGGACCGACTAAAGTTTGAGCATCGCATGCTCCTGTGAAATCTACATGTGGCACAATAGGGACATTAAATGATTCTTTTATGTAGTTTGTGACCACTTCTATGGCTCATGCTGCATCTTGGTGTTGCATGACGACTACTGTGGCACCTTCACTAGTTTCTAATTGTACTTGAAAGGATGCAACGTTTCTAGAGATTTGTTGTGACCAGTGTGATTCCCCTCCTCCTGTTTAGATCAATACCTCACCACGTGCATGATCAATGGAGACCATGGGTTGTATGACATCATTGATGACCTTGAAGAGATTGGTCTCATCATGGCTTCCCCAACCGACCATGTTAGCGATGGCCCTAAGATGGCTCATCGACGGTCAATAGTCCTGCAACGATGGTGGTGGCTGGTCTTGTTGGCCTATAAGTTGCGTGCTAGGCCCCACTTCTTGTTCTTGCTCTGGCTCTAGCATCTCACCAACACTTTTTCCTTGGGGCTGGTGGCTTCAGTAATTCAACAAATGAAGCATTTTGGACCTTTTTAGGGACATCATTAGTGTACCCCAGAATTCTAGCACATCAGCACATCTTCCTGATGAGACATGGGAAGGGCAATGTGAACTTCCCTATGCTACATTCTGCAAACTACCTCAAAATATTTGTAAAATATAAATGGGGTAGGTTGGCATTAACCTTGCCCATCAAGATGGCACTTCCTCTAGCCACATATGTGGAAATTCTATTTAAACCTTTTATGGGGAAGATGTGATATGTGCCAATTTTGAAGTAGATGCTCTTTTCAAGTGTCAGCTCTCCATATGCTTTCTCTTCCTTGCCATATGTCCTTTTCAACCATATCTTTTGTGCATAAGCATTAGAACGAGTGGACAAGTGAGCAACTTTTGGCCCTATATTCGGAAGATTCAACACCTCCGAAATGGCTTTGGTAGAGAAATTGACAGTGGTGCCTTCTTCTTTATTGTGTCAAAATTGGTATGTCTCTCCTAGTACCAATCACCACTTTCAGAGAGAATAGGTCATAGTGGAGACCCTTTAAGTTGGTCCATGACTGCTTTGGGAGAAAACTCAGTGAAAGGTCCAAAGTTGAGTTTCAAAATCATAACTGCTAACATGGACCTTTCATGAATTGCCTGAACACATTCTAGAGACAATGTGAGATGTTGTCCCTATTCAGGTGCTCCATCATCTCCTCCTTCAGCATGTCCTAATTGCACAATAAAAAGAGGCTCCTGATGGATGTTGAATGATTGTGCCTCCTACTCTATACGTTCCTCGAGAGACGCCTGACCTTTGCCTCTCCTTGGTCATTTGGATGCACCTTGGGAGGGTCCTCCTTGCTATCCTTTTCTAAGGGCCATCTATAATCACACAGGACAAGTATTAATAAGGTTGTTTACAAGATTTAATTTATATCATACTTCCTACCTTAATAAATTCATTTCTTGTCTAGTGTGATTCAGAGTTAGAAAATTTTACGAAAGTTTCCCCCAAAATTTTTGGTATTGGATCCAATTTTGATTAGGTGACTCCAAAAAAAATAACTTTCATGGTCTATGTGAAGAGATAAAATCAATTTGGCAAATGATTTTAACATTTTTAAGGTCATTTACACTTTATGATATCCTTTGGGCAACGATGAATTCCGAAAAAACTATGTGCAACTTGGAGCGTATCCTTGCCCCACGACTAAATTAAACACTCTGGGTTTAAGCAGGTTTGATCAGAACAAGAATCTGAGTGTTAATGAAAATGTTATAGATGTTTGAATGGTAGGTGCACAAGCTTGATAATTTGTGGAAGAAAATTTCAACAACTCCCCTTGCATGAACAGTGAAGCATGACATTGACGTGCGCAGGGGGTCCACATATATATACTATTTATAGACGCGATACCGTGTACCTAATAGCAGGGACCTGATATTGCGTCGGACTCGATATCAGGTACCTAATATCATGGCCCTTCCAAAATAGGGTACTTGGGAAAATTGATGAATTTTTGAATTTCCATGGCCAAAAACGAGGGATTTAAGGTTAATTCAAAAGGTCAAGGGTAACATTGAAGAGACCTAAAGGCACTAGAAATGTAATGCAGTGGAATTTGACAATGAGATGCATGAATAGGATGAGGATAAAGGACATATTGTGGTGCATAAGAACGTTGGTATTTAAAATAATCGTAAAGGGAAGGATTATTATAGCAATGCAATACTTGGAGGGTATAAGATGATGTGGTGATGTGCAAAGAGTGCAAATTACAAAAGTTACACAAGTGGGTCCTCCCCAAAGTAGGTTCCTACTTATCATGCTCTTACGTAACCACACCTGAAAATGTCCATGGGCACTAAAAGGGTTAAATGTAATCCACACCAATTCCACAAAACACACACATGTAGATACCACCGTGATGAGGTATGAATTCTATGTGACATAAAACACAAGTCAAAAATACATGGGCAGCGAGATGAGATGAATGATAGAAGGGATTGCAGAGAGTAGGACATGAGGTGATTGACCCTGGGCACAATGAATCCTGAGTGTAGGATGTGATTAATGTGTCATTAGCCTATCGCTCCAAAATCAAGACCAAGTCCATTCCTCTGATCAGTGACATCGCATTGTTTTATCCAATGATGGGCAACCATAAGAGTACCATGATAGCAAGGTGTACAATCACTTGGCATTTTGTCCCAGGGAGGAGTGATTTGAAATTTCTCTACGGCATATGCATCTTTTTTCTTGATCTTTTCTTGTGTTGTTTTCTCTTCTTCTCTTCTCTTTTTTCTTTCTTCATTTTCAAGTTGCTTTGACACTTTGTCCTTTCCAATCGTGAACTAGAGAAGCCGCCAACCTTCAGACATGGATGAATGTCTTTCTAGTGGGACCCCTAGAATAGCATTGAGTTTCTTTATTGAGTGCCTTTATTACTCTTACTTCCATTTTTTGTTAAATCTACAAGGATCTTAGTACAACCAAGTTGCAGGATAGCACCTACAGATGTCACCAAAGAGAATCCACAAGTCCCCTTGATGTCACACCCTGGTCATTCCTTCTCAGTCCATCATTCTTCACTCTAGGCATAATGGGCATAAAATTAGTTTAAGTTTTAGTAATGGAAAGAATATCATCATACCCAGAATAGAACCTCTTATTAATAGAATGGGTGGGTGGTTGTTGTGGGCTTATTGTCCAAATAATTATTCACCTAAGACTTGATAGCATAGAAAAACACCTCAACCAGCTAGTTAGATGTCACCAAAGAGAATCCACAAGTCCCCTTGATGTCACACCCTGGTCATTCCTTCTCAGTCCATCATTCTTTGCTCTGGGCATAATGGGCATAAAATTACTTTAATTTTTAGTAATGGCAATAATATCATCATACCCAGAATAGAACCTCTTATTAATAGAATGGGTGGGTGGTTGTTGTGGGCTTGTTGTCCAAATAATTATTCACCTGAGACTTGATAGCATAGAACAACACCTCAACCAACTAGTCACATGAGTGTTTTATTCATAGATGAGATTACCCATAAAAAGATAAAACAATAAATAAAAAGATAAAATAACCAATTGAAATATCAAAAATTGGAAAACAAAAAATTGTAAAATTGAAGAAAAGAAAAAAACATTTATTAATTTTGCTTGTTAGAATGGAGGATATTCCCCATAACTAATCTTTTAATCATGGTGAGAATTAATAAATGGAAGGTTTGGGTCCATGCATTTTGGAAAGATTGGGATCTAGTCATATCCAAACCATTAGGTGTCTTTTGATGTGGTGGTTAGAATGTATCCAAATTGGGGTTCACACACTTGATTAAAGTTGATATAGTGGGGCAAGTAATAAGATGTGGTTAATTGATAAGGAATTGACCCACTATGGCACCCATGACCATAAGATGGTATGCAAGGATCAATATGTCTCCTTATGTGGTTATATTCATTAGGCTGCATGGTAGTTGGAGTATTGATTGGTGGCCCTGATAAAGTAATAGGAGGCGTTGAGTTCAAGGAGGAAGGTACACCACAGTGTTGAACTTATGCTGAGTTAGAGGATGTAGTGGTTTCAAAATTGTGCTATCTCTTTCTATGGTCATGCCTAAAGAAAGGATACTTTTGATGTTGTCAAGGACTTGCATTGTTGTTGATAGTAGTCGCACAAGTAACATTTGTGGGTCGATGCTATGGTGCAAACCCTTCAGGCACAACTAGTGGCGATGTAGACGGAGGTGAAGGATGAGAATATTGAGGGTGAAGAGAAGTGAAAGATACATGAGATGGTGATCTTGTGTAAGAGGACGTGGGATGATAGTACTTAGGAGAATGATAATGATGTGGTGAGATAGAGGATGTTGACCCAGTTGGGGAAACAAGATGTTGAACCTGATAAGCGCTTGGGTTCAGTTGGTATGAAGGGTGTGACTAGTTTGAGAGTGGCCTTCCCCATGACTGGGATATTTGCCATTGTGATTGAACACGGTATTTTTGTATGAACTCTGGATGTAACATTCCTCTCCAATGCTCATGTAAATGTCACAAGATTAGGCATTGAACTTTGGGGTGATCATACTGGAAAATGTTACATTGATACGTATGATTAGCAGTTGAGTTCTTATCCTTATTCTCTTCAACCCTTCTTTCCGATTGTCTAGTGGTGTTCTGTCGAGTTTCTTGGTTCGTCATGGTTCTACCTCTAATAATGTTGGCATATGCTTCACATTTTTCATGTACCCATTCCATCATCTTATTGATCTTTGCCTCAATTTCATCTAGTGATTGTAGTATTGGCAAAGATAATCCCACCTCCTTGAGGTGAGTTGATTTCTCCTCTTCATGATCATGGACTCATGCTATTTTGAGATCTTGGTCCTGTTGAGATTTTTCAACATTCTCCCATTTAGCTATCTCTCTTTCCTCTTTTGCTATTTGCTTGACAAGCTCTTGGAATTGATGGGTTTGTAGCTCATATAGTTGACCTTGGACATACATCCCTAGGGTCTCCTTGGTTTCATTACGAAGCCCATCCATGATGTGGTACATTAGCCTTTCCTTGAAGAATCCATGGCTTGGGAAATTGTTTAACAATGAATAGTATCTTTCTAAGGCCATGTCTAAGGGTTTACGTTGCTCTTGTTTCCATTCTTGGATTTGTCTCCTCAAGGCTGACACTCTTGCATAGGTTTGATATTTTTTATTGAAAAGTTCTACCATTGTCAACCAACGTCGAATTGATTTTGGTTTTAAGGACCTATACCATACTTTTTCTTGGCCAACGAGTGTTGTAGGAAAGAGTTTAAGTTTTTTCCACCCATTATCAATATTGTTCCATACACAAGCATCATGGAAAGCTTGTAAATGATGTTGTGGATCTAAATCATGGCCTCCTAAAAACTTAGGAAAGTGGTTTAAATCAAGCCTGGGTAGACGACTTTCCTTACGATGCTTGCGGGATATTCGAACAACCTCTTGTATATGCATTAGGCTCTTAGTGGCCAACGGTGGTTCATCGTCATTAGGTAGGTCATAAATTTGTGATCTGGGACAATGTTGTCTTCATTTATGTACATAGGAAACCCTTGCAGAAGATTGAGTACTCCAAACTTCGTCTTCATCATCATATAATTCATTGGTTCTCCAATGAATTGCCTTACTAGTTGTTGCATTATCATAGTCTTGTGAGAGAGACATTGTTGTGAATTTATGTGTGACTTATTTGCAATTACTTCTTTTTAAAAGATATATCGTCAAGGCTTCATTATAGCGATCTTGAATGATGCAACTAATCTAAATAACTAGCACCGTCCCCAGCAACGGCACCAATGATGAGTGGCGAGGTACCCCTACACTCAACCATACAAATACGAGCGTTCATGCAAGATCCAATCAAACTCCGCAGATGGACTAGTTGTGGTATCTAGATCGTTACACGTTGATCGTAGTTCACTGTCTTTCCACTTGGACTAGTATTTGCTTTGTCATGTATGGTTTAGTCTAGAGTGAGGTGAATGATGTGATCCTAAACTAATGCTACTCCTAGAGACAATGGAAAATAACCTTGTTTTAAGCTAATAGGGAATGAGAAGCAAAATCTAAGCTAGCCTAAGTGCAATGAGCATCAGTCCTTAATCATCCGTATGCATCTTGGACCTCATGTACTACTTCTGGGATTACCAAGCACATGTTACTTGAGCACTCCGAGATACGCTACTGGGTTACCAAGTAGTTACACTTAAATTTTAGTGATTAAGTCGTACTCATTCCGCATTAACAGCATAAAATGTAAATGACAATAAAGTAAATATTAACTAAAGAAATAAACAAAAATTAACAATTAAAGTAATTAAGAGTTAAGTGGATGTTGTAATGATGGAGTAATCTCGATCTTTATTGCAGGTCATGTGTGTGTCCAAGTATGTCACACTCGAATAAAGGTTTCGTATAATTACAATCATCACACTACAGGCATGCACTGGGGAAAGAATTGAAATTAATTGAAAGCTGACAAAAAAGACTCTATTCCTACACTTACTTACTTCCTTCCTGTGCATTCAAATGTGTATTTATAGGCTTACACAGGAATCATGATATCGTTATCCAGGCCGCAATATCGCCTACTCAATATCGAGGATTCAATATCGAGGCCTGGCAAATCATGGTTCATCAATAATCAAATAAGGCACCTTCTTTTTAGGTCATCAATAATGTGAATTTTTCCATCATTTTATGAGCCTTAAAAGGTCATCACATGACCTTTCTACAGCCATGGAGAGGATACTTATACTATACTATTTTAAATGAAAAAGAGCAATGCATCACATTTAAAAATAAAATATAAAGCTACGGTGTTTGCACACAATATCCCTAATTCATGGGTTAGGTTTTATAGGTCAAGTTCCTTAGTCTGAGCATTCTTTTACATTTCAACATACCTATTTTAGCTCTTGAGACATACCTTAGAGTATTGTCCTTTGTTTCTCAGCATCTCTATTGAAATAGAATAGAAGATATTTTGTTTTTTCTTATATTTACTATTATTATTATTTTAAAACATTCCTAGTATGTATTTTAAAACATATTTCTTATGCATAAAGTATTTAAACATTTAATCATAATACATATAAAAATCTGGTCAATAAATTTATTACTTTTTCAATTAGCCATTTACACCACAGTCCAAACAAAGCACACACATAAGTTGTCAACAAAGCATGCACACATAAACACAGAAAGACTATTACAATCATTAATGCAAATACTCAAGAAGAAGTGGTTTGTTACAGAAAACATTAGAAGTTAGTTGATCCAGATGACATACATTGTTGAATCATTTGCTGGTTCTATAGCAGGGGTTTTGTTTGCGAATGGTCACCCTGCGCCTCCCAGGTTAGCTTTTTCTTTGCTGTATTTGTTAGGATTGAATATTCGAATGCATTTGGTTTGTCATTATAATTTGACTGAACTTGGACAGATGGAAATCTATTCAAGGTCCAAAACTCTGGCAAGTTGAGCGAACCTCCGTTGAAAGAAAGGTAAGTGGATACCATCTCATAATACTTGTACGAGAGCTGCCTGTTCTTGTATTATACTTAAACTATTTCCTCTCTTATATGATGAAGAGTCCACTTAGCAAAATCTTTATGAGCTTGTATTTCATCTAAACAAATCTAAAAGTTGTTTCTCTATGGTGATGCTAACGCGCTGAAATAATTTGATAAGTAGATGTTGGTTTCCAAATTTATTACAGAGGTGTCTAACGCACTGTGTTTGATGGATGCAGATGGAATTGTTATCCGTGCAATGGGCTGCTTGTAGATTAGGCAAGATTTATAGTTTATCTGTTTTGGCCACCGAATATAAGCCTCTTGAGTATTTGTTTTCACAATCAACACAATGCCTACATTCATCAAGTTCTGCAGGATCTTTTGAAAGACGAACATGGACTTGGAGGAGATAGCAACTGAAATAGATCTAATTGAGCTTGATGACTATGTACCTGATTCAAGTGTGTTACCGAAAGGCAAAAATGCTTCTTGTATGTACTATAACGACAGCCACAATAAGGGAGCAGAAGAAATGGTTGAAGATGAAATAGAAGAATGGTAGTTTTCTGTTTTATTTTTTTATTATGATGTTCAGTCCGTCCTAGCATTTTTCCCTTTAGAAAAACGAAATGTTGGCATGTGAAATATCCATGTGGTGGGTTGCAAATAGTCTTTAAATTAAACTTTGGGCATTAACCTCCTGTAAGAGTGTCATCTTTACCTCGAAAGTGAGGATTCGTATTCATTCCATTTGAGGCATGATGAAACTTCAAGTTTTCGTTACGCAGACATCTCTCAATGACGGCGGCAATGGTACTGTAAAAAGCATCTTGCTTAAAATTTCAGGGTGCCAATCTGCTAAAAATGAAACAACAAATCAAAGAATTTGTGCCTCTGACGTGTTATAATTTAGGTGTTCTGTAAACTAGTCAAGTGGATGATATTAGATCTCTTTTCCTTTTTTCAACAGGAACAGTTACAGTGAATGATTATTTTATTTATGATAAAGTTTAGATTTGGAGTGCGTTTAGAAATTCCTTGGAAGCTTAGAAAGCAATTGAGGATCATTTATCCTGTAACAATCTAGAAAAGACATAATGAAGAGAAGATCATCACCCTCAAAATTCCCATTGGTAATTTAGTGCTTTATAATTTTACGTAGGACACACCGCTAATCAAATTACATTTCCTTTTTAACCTCTTAGCCTGTTATTTATACGGTCACATTTAATTTATACTTGGCTTCTTTTTGTGGTGAGCAAAAATCAAAATTACATTTTATAAACAAAAGTGAAACTCACAGAATGAATCTCTCTGGTTCCGGGGAAATTGAACAAGGCAATTCACCTTAATTATCTTTGCGGAGAAAAAGACGGATCCATCCAGATGACTTGAGATTTTTCGTTCTTTCTGGTAAGGTTATTATCCTTTCTGTCATAATTTTGTTTGAAAGTAATTGTAGCATTTTCAACTTAAGATTATGGTGAAGGGTTTACTCTATAATGTTGACATCTTCTTTTCTAACATTAGTAGCGTCCTTGCTGTATAATGTTGAAGGAACCGCCACTTTTATACAATTATTCACCGGTGTCATTCCCCTATAACAAGGGCCACACTTGCAAGAAGACTTTATAAAAGAATAGAAGCTAGGCATGCACATTTTGAAATGAATTAGCCATTATTAGAGTTCCAAGATGAGTAGAGCTAGCATACATCTAATAAAAATCAAACAAGTTGAAGGTTTAGTAACGAAGAACTAATATCATTGGATTTCCATAGAGCTGCTTGCTAGCTTGTTCTCCTTGACATGTGTTTGAGATGCAATAGTTGATTAGACCATCTAGGGGTAAAACATTATTTTAGTTTTTGTGAATTTCAGTTTCATTTATGCCACACAAAAAAAAAAGAGAAAAAAGAGAAAAAGGCCCTCACTTAATAACAACTAGATCCCCAATTGTTTTGATGCATTATTTGCAACCAATTGTATTATTGTGTCCATAAAAAAAGAAATGCATGCGCTTTTGCTTCAATTAGTTGGTTTGGTCAGAACTTATACATGTAAATGAGATCTTATCAAGAAATACGTCAAAGCTTGCCCAATGCCTATAGTAGAAATGTTACCTCTTATTGAGAAAATTGTTTATGTGTTTCTTTAAATATTGTCAAATTAACATTTATTAACAATTCATAAATTTACATTGTGATTTCGCTAGTTGTATGTACAAACGAATCATGCTATTTTGTCTCATTACAATATTGATTATTTGTTCTCATTTAAGGATAACTCTCATTCTTGTGTGAGTGTAATAACTGTGCATTGCACCTTGAAACTATGATGATGTTACATCCAAAATTGATGAAGGATTGGAGCAATAAATAACCATATGCACAATCGATCAATAATTACATTGGAAGAAAGAAGCATTTATTAAAAACAATTCTAGAACATGATTTCTACACCAAAACATCATATGAAAAATCACAACCTCATATACATTATCACGATAGTTTATGCAAAGCCTACAAAGCAAACTATCTAATCATAGCCGAAGGATCCCATGTACATATGCAATAGCTAATCCATTTATACACACATCATCCTATGGGTTTAATACTAGAATTGTCCTTACTAAAACTGCAAACAAAACTATCCATCTCATAAGTTAAACTATACATGAATGTATAAATACACATTGAAATTCAAGCATCATCCCCGTCTATTAGCCTAGGTGCTTACCAATGTCTTCTACTGTCTCCCTTGTATAAACATAGTTGGTATATATTGAGTAGGAAGCCTTTACAGTTCCCTTGCCAAATGGTTGATAGGTAGTGTACTAGAGAAGAAAAATAGAGAAAAAGAACATACGACATCAAACGTTAGTCATACTAAAACTCCTGTATCATAACACAAGCATGATAACACACAAACATATCAAGCATGGTAGCAATTAGTGCATCATACATGCATACCATTATAACCATAGACTGCATCGCATTCCAATAACACCCACACACCAACTTCACTACAAGTACCTAATTGAAACATCAAAACATGCATAAACAACTCATGTGGCAATTAGCATACCTATGCTCAATAAATGTGTATTAGTTGCCATGAGTGCTCATTAACAAATGTCTGTAAATCTTTTATTTACTCAACCAATGCTAAGGTTCAACTTGTGGTTTGCAACCACTGGGCTTTTGGAGGATTGGCCATAAGGACAAAGACACTTATATCACATATCAATTATAGGGATAAACACACCTATGCCCTTCCCTTCCCAGGATGAGGCCTAAGACATGAGCTTTACTAATACATCATAGTGGGTTTAGTCCATGTTTATCCCCAGGGTGCCTCATCACCAACTAGTCTATACACCTCATGCTAGCTCCACTTGTTGATTGACCACAAGCAACTAGTACCACATGCATTGTCACAAAGACAAACAACACCAATACCAACACCTTACACATTTATATTACATCATGCATACATATAACCAATGCATAACACACATATCATAGCTCACATATAGATATTGGTGGTCAAGGTTATATGCTATAACAACATGAGGGAAGGGAAAATGTTTCCATAATAATAACATTTAGCAAGTTTACATATAATGATACTATAACACAAAATGATAATCCAGCATGGATATGGAGCCTACACAACATGCTAGTTTACAACACTATCTACAGCAGGAAAAAATTTCAGTTAAATATGACCTCACTATATAAGCACAACTACTGAAATATGACCTCACTATATAAGCACAACTCAACCTCCTACAGTAAAAACAATAAATCAACTCCGATGCACAACTCAACCTCCTACAGTAAAAACAATAAATCAACGCCGATGCACAACTCAACCTCCTACAGTAAAAACAATAAATCAACTCCGATGCACAACTCAACCTCCTACAGTAAAAACAATAAATCAACTCCGATGTAATTGTTTGTCAAAGACAACATGTATCATTACCACGATCACCATGTCCATATTTACAGGTTAATCTACCAAATTTAAATGTATGACTTACCAACTTAAAACAAAATTCACAGCACATCATTTTTACGAGACTTCACTGGACCACACCACAACACCAAAAGCAAATCAGAATTTATGTGCTTCCTAGTCAACCTAGAAAACACTGATAGGGAAGATTCTAAACCAACCTGAACACTATTCTTGTGTCTACGACACAAACAATTCTATCACAGTAAAATCACTTTTGCCTCTCATATGTAACAAATTACCAGCAGAATCATAAAACAACCATCCACCTATGTTATATGCCAACAGAGCCATAAATCAACCATCTAACCAAACACACATTGTTAAACATAATTGCACATAGAGGAAAGCGTTGACTTTAGCTTGAACAAAAGTATATAAATGGATTCATATAAGGCAGTAACTGAAAATGGTAACAATTCTTCAGTGAAACTACTTTCTTATACTAAACTTAAGGACGAGAACAAGAAAACTGAACGATCAAAGTTCTAGATGAAGCTGGATACTTCACTCAGTTACTGGTAACATCAGTAATTCATTCTTCAAGGAAATGATGGCCTCCTACGTTTCAGTCGAGGGAAATGTCTTAGCTAGAGCAGAATACAATGAAACTGAACTATCAACTTTAAATCATACCGTATGGACAACAAAACTGAATTGGTCAGAGATTCAGAATAGAAATAGAAATCATTTGATGTAGCTAAACCATCAGAGTACGTGAAGTCCAGAACCACCAAAACATACAGAAAATTCCATCACTGATGTCCAGTTTCCCCAATACATTTCCAAACCAGCCAAGCACTAATTCTATTCGAATTAACTACTGGTCCCTTCAACCCATCCACACACAAGCACACACACTAAAGCATAATCAATAAATAGGAGAAGGACAAAGGTTATCCACTAAGTTATTCTAAAGAACATGAAGAATCAAATAACCATGGAAGTTGAAACCTGGACGAGACTCTACCCTGGACAACCAGTTTCCCCAACACGGACACCTAAACCAGCAATTATCTCAGAAAAACTTAACCATTCCTAGCTGGAAACATCCATGACAGCGGACAAATTTTTTTCCAACGATGGTGGTGGTCGATGGTCCGCTACAGAGAAAATGGAACAAGAAAAGGTGAAACCGGATTTTTGGTTTGCTGTTTTCTTCACGGGAAATGTTTACGTGACTTGTGTGTGTGTATTTTAATGTTTTATATACATGAATGGTGTTATCCTTGGCAAATTTTACAAGCTAAACTGTTCCAGCTCAACTAATATACACAGGATCCGCAAACAATAACTAACACATAAAGACTCGAAATCAAAAATTGATGGAACCCCAACAATGTCCATCATACCCCAACAATGTCATCATACATATAGCAGAATCATATAGAAAAATAAGCTTTATCAAACGGCAAGGTACCCCTACACCCAACCATACGAATCACAAAGTGTTCATGTGCAATCCGGTCAAATTCCATGGGCTTTATAGTTTTCAGTGTATTCAGGTATTCAGGCAGTGAACCTTGCTCTAAGGTCATAGTCTTCCTAATTACACTTAATCATACCATGTGCATACCAAGTAATAACGCTACTGGATTACTAAGTGAATACATTTTATGCTTGAAGCGATCGTACTTCTGTATTTAATCTATCTAGCTTATCTTAATCTATCTAACTTATCTTGCCCAATTATCTTAATTAGCTTAATTATTGGAAAATATTGAATAAGTAATTGAAAACATTAAATGCATAAATGAAATATTTAATCTATCCATAATACTGCAAGGTCTATTAGAAAGCTCATTTTTATTGCTACACACACTATTGTGCTTAGGTACAACAATGCTCAAATAAAGATCTGTACACTCACTGACTCCTGCTGCAGGCACTTGGGGAAAATATTCTAATTTTCAAATAGACAAATTGCAAGAGCTCTGCTACTAAAATGAGAATTGATTGATGTTATAAATGTTGTTGGTGGCTCATATTTATAGACCGAGACAAACCCCTATGTTGATGGTGCCACGTTGACGTAATTGACTATGTCGATGGTGCCTAGTTAATGAGGTCGCATCGATGCAATTGACTACATCGATAGGGCCTCGTTAACAAGGTCTAGTCAACCCAATAAACCAAAACTCATCATATCCCCATGACTGAATGAAAACGCGTCCTTGAGTTCTTTACAAAATTGGGAAGGTGTGGAATTATTGACTGACTTTGACATAACAAAATAAAACAAGAAAAAATGAACATAAAAACTAAGTGCCCAGTGTATAGATCAACACATTACAAAAATTTTGGTGTTCATGACACAAACTTAAACACCATAACATGATTTTTCAAAACTAAACAACATGTTCTTTGATGGTGTGAAGTTGATGGAGAAGGTCAAATAGTCCTAGGTGGTGGTGGCTCTTGAGGTTTTGAGAGACCTTCACTAGCTTTAGGCATGTGTGGTGGCAAAAGCGGCTATGGTTGTCCTATTGCTATTGATTCTTTAGGCAAAAGGCAAAGAGCATCCAATAACGCCTTCATTTTCTCTTCTTTACTCCTCAGATTGTTCACAGTTCACGTAGCTTCATTGATGTGGACTAGGGTTGGAACATCCCAAGGACAAGGAAAAATGGGAAAGAGCTCCTTCATGTTAACAAACCAGGTTGCGAATTGCTTGTGCTCAATGTTGAAAGCTCGAAGTATGTCCTACAACACCTGGTAGTTATTCATTCTTTTGCCCAAGTTCTTTGTGACTGATCTCTAGTCGATGAATTTCACCTTGAGAATCTCGAGTTCAGCACTTTCCACTACAAGATTTTACTTGGTGTCTTTATGACTCTTGAAATCAGACTTGTACAACAAGTCCAAGTTGGCCACTTGATTCTCAACTTCAGACCACTGTCATCCGACAGTCAACATTACCAGGTTTGCATAACAAAGATTGGACAGCTCCATGTACTCCATCATATCTTCAATCTGCAACTCCTTCATGTGAATTTCTTCCCTGTTGTAGATATCAACTCCATCGATGATGGGTTGCCACAATTCTTTGCCATGTTAGAGGTTTTGGAGGGCCTCATTAACTTTTGCCTTTATTAATTGAATATGCTTTTTATTCACCTCCTTTTATAGGCCAACCTGGTCTCTGTAATGATTTTTAACTTTCTTGAATTTTAGAGCCTCGTTCTTCCAAGCAGCAATCTCAATAGCTGACTTCTGGGGTAAGGCATGGACCTCCTCCATGGAGATGTTATGATTTACCATTGCTAATCTCTTCAGTTTGGCATTTGCCCTAGTGAGCTGCTCCTACTATTGATGGATAAATTCTTATAACTGTTATTTTTGTGCATCAATGTTTTGCAAGTGATGGTTTTCTATGGTCAAGGTCTCATTTTCTTCATGAGTTTGCATCAAGTCCTTCCATACTACATGGGTTTTAGCTTCTGCTATTAACTAATTAAAGACTGCTGTTACCATTTCTCCCTTAACCCACTTAAGTTGTTCTTGAAGTTGTTAAAAAGCTTTATCTTATATCAATGCAAGGTTGATAAGAGTAGGGTCATCAATTTGGGCATGCAATTCAGCAACTTCCGCAGCCAAGCATTGATTATGTGCTTGAGCTATTTCAAGTTGTCCTTCCAAGATGAGGCACTTGCCCTTTGTTTCCAGCAGCTCTAATTGGATTATAGTGATGGTATCCAGAAAATCAAAGATATCTAGAATTAGTTGGCTTGTTCCCACCAGTCAGTCTAGCAGTTCTTCATGCTGGGCTATGCTCAGTCTCCTGTTGATTGTCCCTGGAAATGCCTTCACATCTCTTAGTGTAAAAACATCTGGTTTAGGCACCATAGGTGCATTTAATGCCTTAGTAACTCAATCAACAATAATCTCTGTAGCTATCTCTTACCCTTGGTGCTGCATCACCAATATGGTTGACTCCTCACCCTTCTCCAAGCACATTGAAAAGGAAGCAACATTCCCAGATATTTTTGGGAATAAATGGTGCTGAGAGAGAGACACTGTCACCTGTCATGCACTTGGATTCAACTTTGTAGGCAACCGTGTTTGTTGGGCAAATAGCATTGATCCACCTCCCTCCATCTAGCTCATTGTACGAGCCACTTCTTTGAGGTGACTCATGGCTAGTCTATACACAGATAGATCTCCACCACTAGTTCCTACTTGCTACTCTTGTTGCTATAAGAGCCACTCTTGGATTTTTTGCATGCATTCAACTGCAGTGCGAGCCTCTAGTGTTTGCTCATGAGTAGTTGGTGGAGGTGGACATTGCTACTTCTCTTCTATGATTATGGTAGGTGTCTTATCCTTCATCATCTTAGTCCACGAAGCACTAGGAGCATGCCTGAGTATATCATTTGTTCAGCAGATTGTCCTTGCCATTTTGCATAGTTTTCTAATCAAGCAGGGGAAGGGCAAGGTCTTTCTTCCATGTTCATTCTCCTTGAAGTGCTTTTCTATCTCTAGGTAATTTAGTTGTGTAACATTTGCTGGAAACTTACCACTTAAAGTAGTGCATGATTGGGTGGAGAAGGTTGTCACCTTACCGAGCCTCACCATTAGATTGAGATAGTAGGCTGCTATCTTAAAATAGACTCGCTTTGCTAGTGTAAGTATGCCAAACTCCTTACGGTCAATCTCATAACACCACTACGTCCACTCCTTCTTTGCTCCAGGGTTACCTTGTGTTGAAAACTCTGTCAACTATGTTCTTGTGTTTGGTAGCCCAAGGACCTATGCAATGGCCTTCACTGAGTAAGACACTTGGATGTCCTTGATTTTCATAACGGATCCTACTTTCATGTTATTCCAGAAGAGATATGTTTCTCCCATGTATAACTCTCCACTAGAAGTGATAATTGGCCACATGGGAGAGGCTTGTACTAGAGTTTTGATAGCTTTTGGAGCTTGTTCAAGGAATGGTCTAAAATTCAGTTCTTGGAGAACTAAGTGTTGGACCTCACAACTTTCAATTATGTCGAGATAGGCCTATGTTAGTGTGACTTCTAATCTAGGTATAGGGCCTAGCACTTCACCTCATTGTGAATGTTCAGATGTGGCTACCTCTTCGGGAATCTATCAGACAAATTCCACCTCAGCCTCATCTCTAAGAGGTCCTATTGCATGGGTTGCCTTAGCCTATTCTTGGCCATGTTCTTGTTGGCCTCTTCCTCCTCTAGGTTACTTCTCCTATGGTTGTGATGGTCCCTCCTCCTATGATCTCTTCAGTTTTGGTGCCATTTGTAATCACACATAACAATGGATTAGTAATTATTATGTAACTTAGAATGACTCGAATACCTTGTCTCATGAGGGGTTACATTTGGCTAAGGTGTGGTTATGGCCAGATAGATTAAGTAGTTAATTATTAATTTAATCTTTGGTTTACTGAAGTTGTTGGAAGGGTTAAATTCTCAAAAATTAATGATTTAATAGCATTTATCACTTAACCCGTTAGGGGAGTTAGAAAATTTTTTGGAAAAATTATCATCAAAACCTTGGGGTTTACTACCCCCATGACTAAGAGCTTACCTTTGGTAATTGCAAGATTGAAGAACGAGGGGATTTGGATAACCAGTGTAAGAGTTATAAGCTCGGGAAGGTTTTGGGCTTTAAAAATTACAAAAACTCCTTAAGCATTATGGACCAAATGTGAAAAATTCTTAAGTGTTTGGTAGTATTTATAGTATTTTTGTACTATGTTAATGGGGCCTGATTTATGGGGCCCAGTTGATGTAGTCTGTTTTGTCAACGGGGCCTTGTTGACATAGCTATTGACCACTGTTGACAGTTTTTTTTTTAAACAAAGAAAATTACAAAGAGATTTTAAACAAAATTAGGGTCAAATGGAAGCCCAAACAGCCATAAACATGATGAAAATGTGAGAAGAGGGTGTTGAAGTCCCAAAAATTAAGAAAATTAGGAAAAATGGTAAAAATGGGATGGAAAATGAGAGTCCAAGGAGCATAGACTGGTGTGCACAATGGAATATGCAAAAGATAGGATTGTAACAATGCTTAAGGTAAGGAACTTAACTAAATAGACTAAGAGATATGCAAGTGGATCCTCCCCATGGCAGGCATTTGCCCTTGTTGCCCTTGCATAACCCCTACTAAGAAGTCTATGGGCCCCATAGTTGATTAATGGTTATGAAAAGTTAAGGACCAACCAAAAAGAATCTATCCAAGAATTCCAACATGTCAAACTAAGACATCGAGTGTAACATAAAAATTGATAGTGAGGTGAGTTATGGCAGAATAGATGGATGACTAAGAAAGTAAAATGGAATCCCGAATTAAGGTTGTAAGAAGTCCCTTGTGGAATATGTGTTTAAAATGACCTAAGAAGATCCATCCTTAGTCCAAACCAAAACAAGCCTCTTTCAGTGACTTCACATTGCCACTCTAAGACCTATCGATCCACTCAAGACACAAGAGCACTCCCATAAAACAACAACCATTCCAAAAAGAGAAGAAAATGGAAGTAAGAAGTGAGAGAGAGAGAGGGCCTTAGTTAGAGGGGACCTTCAAGCATGGGTGAATGTTGTTTTAGTTCCATAACTAGTGCTTGTAGCCTATTTATTTGTCTAAGGGGTGTGCTTTGAATTTCCATCATGTTTTTTTAAAATGGAAACCACACCATGCAAAGGCTTATTTTTTTATTATGTCTAAGGGATGTGCTTTGAATTCCCATCAATTTTTTTTCTCTTTTTTTTTTTTTTTTTGAAATGGAAACCACACCATGCAAAGACTTTATTTGTGTTCCTATTAATGGTTGGAATGGAATGATAAGAAGTTCATGAAAAACACCCAAGCACTCAAGTAAGTAGAAGAGTACAAGAAGTATTGAGTCTCCTTAAAGTCACACCCTCCACAAACCTTTGAATCTTTTATAATTTTGGAACTACCAAGGTCACCAATTGATTAAAAGTTTCGTTAATGGAAGGGGCCTCAAGCTCCTAGAACAAGGAAAACCATAGAGTTTCTTAGGTGGGCAAGTGCTATGGACTGATTGCCTATTCCATGAAGAATAAATCATGTCATAGTCATTAAAAATCAAAAGTCAAAAAAAGAAACTAGACATCAACAATCACAACATTAAGCACAAACCATTATTAGTAAATAACAATAGTGGCATTGTGTCCTGTAGCAATAAAGCACTTTTATTAGCAAAACAACAAAAAGTCACACTTAAACAAAACAAAAAAAATAAAGTAAAATCTATAAGAAAGTGTAAAATAATCAAGAAAAGTTCAAAGGTATTAACGATGATGAAAAATTGGGAAAAAATTGAAAATCAAAAATATGTAAAATAAATAACTTGTAAAATCAAAAAAATGTGGAAAATAAAAAAAAAGTAGAAAAACTAGGAAGCCATATGGATCATTAGAATGAATGGGCATCTCCCCCACAACTAAGTTGGAAGGAGGAGATTCAAAAAATGGAATGTGGTTGTCCATTTGTTGAGGTGGTAGTTGCACTAGCTTGTCTTCGTTCTAGGAAAGGTTTTACTTGTTGGATGTTGACTAGCTGCTTTTTATTTGGGCTTTTAGGTTTGTAGATTAACATGACCCTAGATGCAAAGGTTTGATCAATTATATAAAGTTCCTCCCACAATGTTTGGAATTTTTTCTTCTAGAGTACATGTGTGGGGTTCCAATAAAGAACCTTATCACCTAGTTGAAATGTTACTTTCTATATTTTGACATCATGACATCGCTGGTTGAATGCTTTGTGCACCTCATTTAAAGATAGGGCCACCAATCAATTTTCATCTAGCACATTCAAGTTGAACAATATTTCCTTTTGTGCTAGAATTAGGTCAAGATCTAGATCACAAGCTGTTGAGAGTATATGGAGCTTGGACTAGATTGATAGCGTTGGAAGTTTCCCGTACACTAACTCATAGGAAGAGTAGCCAATAGGAAGTTTCCATGTTGAGCAATAGGCCTAAAGGACATTTTTGAGTCTGGTGATCCAATCTCTCTTATATTTGCTTATGGTTCTTGTTAAGATCTTTGTGGTCTCCCAGTTAGTTACCTCTGCTTGACTGTTGGCTTGGAGATGGTTGGGTGTTGTTAATTTATGTTCAACTCTCAAGCATTGCATCAATTTTCTAAAAGTGGCACTTGTGAAATGAGTTCCATTATTAGAAATTAGTGCATGTGGAATCCCAAACTTGTTTACAACATGTTGTTATATAAATCTAGTAGTAGTGGATGATGTACAATTAGTAACAATCACTGCTTCTGCCCATTTTGTGTAGTAGTTGACTGCTATGATGATATATGTCTTTCCATTGGACATGGGTGTGATGGGGCCCATGAAGTCAATGCCCCATATGTCAAAAGGCTCCAGTGGTTAACTCCACTATTGAGGACCTTCCATTCAAGTGATTATCCCACCATCTCGATGATAACATTTACAAGATCAGACAAACTGGTGGACATCTTTGAAAATTGTATGCCAATAATATCTTGCCATTAGGATTTTTATGATTGTGTGTCTTCCTACATAGTGGCCTTCGCAAGGCCCTTCATGAGCATCCTAGAGAACACATAGTTGATCTTCATTAAGGACACACCAATGAATCAAGCCATTACCACACACATTGTAAAGGTGTCTATTGATTTTCATGAAGTATTTGGCCCGATGAAAAAATTATTGCTTCTTTTTGAAGTCAAGATCTTGTGGCATCTCCTGAGTAAGAAGATAGGTGAGGATGCCATTATACCATGCTGTTTCTATGGGTGTTTGGTCATTTATTACTCCTATAAAGAGGAGTTCATTTGGAAACTGATTAGAGAGCGAGCTCTCCTCCTCTTTATTATCCCATCTTAAGTGAGAGAGGTAGTTAGCAACCACATTCTCAGTCTCTTTTCAACCTATCATTATGAGATCGAATTCTTGCAAGATCACAAGCCACCATATGATATGAGGGCTCACCATTAGCTTGTTCATGAGAAAGCAGATTGTACTATGATCCATGTGCACAAATACTTTGTAGCCAAGCACATAGTACCTAAACATTTCAAGAGCATACACTATTGTCGTTAGTTCCTTCTCCATGGTTATGTAATTTAATTGTGCTCCTAGAATGCTTTAGCTTGTGTAGTTGATGTAGTATGGACATTTCTTATTGTCCAACTGTGTGAGCATAGCTCCCAAGTCATAGTTAGATGCATCTGTCATGATGTGGAATGATCTGGATTAGTTTGGGGACCATAGAATTGGTGTTTCTACAAGTTTCTCCTTTAATTGTTGGAATGCTTGTTCAGACTTCCTAGTCTAGATGAAAGGTGCATATTTCTTTGTAAACTCTAACAATGGTTTTGCGATCTTAGAGAAATTCTTTGTGAATTGTGAGTAGTAGCTAGTGTGTCCAAGGAATGACAGAACGTCTTTAACAATTTTTGGTTAGTAGGTTATTCCTTGGATGACCCTTATTTTTTCAGGGTCTACCTCAATCTCTTTTTGAGTGATTCTATGCCCTAGTATAATTCTTTCTTGGACCATGAGATGGCTTTTTTGCCAATTGAGATGAAGATTTGTTTTCACACATATTTTTAATAATTTCTCAAGGCCATCCAAGGCTTGCTTAAACGTAGCTTCATAGGTGGAGAAGTCATCCATGAAGACTTCCACACCACTACTAATCTACTATTGGAAGATGCTAAGTGCCAAGAGTTGAAATGTTACAAGGGCATTACATAGACCAAATGGCATCTTATGATATGCAAAAGTTCCATAAGGACTTGTGAATGTTGTCTTGTCTTGATCTTCTAGCATAATGTGGATTTGGTTATAGCCACTATAAGCATCCAAGAAGCTATAATAGCAATACCCAGAAATAGTGTCCAACACTTGGTCCAAAAATGACAATGGAAAATGATCTTTAAATGTTGCCAAGTTCAACAACCTAAATTCGATGTAGACCTACCACTTGCCACCTTTTCTTGGTACGATTATGATTGGGCTAACCCACTTACTATCTACGATGGTATAGATAAACCCCACCTTGAGGAGTTGCTATATTTCCTCCTTAATGATCTACCTCAATTTGGGGTTCAGCTATCTCTACGGTTGCCTTCTTAGCTTCATGGTCGGGTCAGTGTAAATATGATGTTGGCATATCCTTGGATCAATTCCTATTAGCTCAGAATATGACCAAGCAAAGGTTGTTGACCATTAGTTAACAACCTCTAACAGCCTTTCTTTTTATTTAAGAGTAAGTTTGACATTGATTATGATTGGCTTACCATTGTTTAAGAATTCATACTCCATACCAATTGGTAGAGTTTTCAACTCTAAGGGTTCCTGATTGAAATTATCAAGGATTTTCAACTCTCCCCAATAGGTATCATCATTTTCATCATTAGAGAGTTGGTGATGAACTTGTTCAAGTTCATCCATCCTTCAACATAAGCACATGTTAGGCTTTTAGTTGGTTCCATGCATAATGTGCTACTTTCTAAGTTAGTTGTAAGCCACTAGGTGGCCTCTTGTTTTGTGGTTGTTGCGTATAGACATCATTGAATATCTATTTCTTGTGCACACTGGTTGCATGCTTTAATGTATGTACCTTTGATGGATCAAATATTTTGCACACAATTACACCCATTATCACTGTACATAATGCATGGAATACACTTGCTCTCCAACTTTTCAAATTCATTTTCCTTAGAGATTTTCAAGGAGAGGTCCCTTATGCCCATTTGTGCATTGACCATGCTTAACCATGCTCTTTCCATAATGATGGGGAAGTCACCTTTGCAATTCTCAACCTTGATCACCAGAAAATTGGTAGGATAGGATCATCCACAAACTGTGGTCATAATGTCCTCTACTAACCCCATAGGAATAGTAATTGACTAGTATGCTAGTTCCAAATGAATGTTGCTCTTCTTGAGAGGTGGTAGGTTCCAAGCTTTGTACATGTCATGGGAGATGAGGTTGACACTGAAACCAGAATCAAGAAGAGCCTTGCATAGCTCATTTATAGCAATTTGAAGGTAAATGAGTGGACTTTCTAGGTTAGATTATTTCATGGGAAGATGGCCAACCTTGATTCAATCAGAAATAGCATGAGTTAACATCATAGTGCAAATCCGAGGTGACGTTTGGTTTGAAGGGCACTCAAAGGTATTTGATGCAGAGGATGAGGGTGTTGGAGATGTAGGGCAGCTAGCCACATGAGGTTGTGAGGGTTTAGGAGGACTATTGGATCGAGAAGAAGGTCATTTCCTAGATTAATTATCTGAACTACATGGCTAGAAGGCTAGATGTGAACATATAGCCCTTGTGGCATTTTGTTATTATGATTATGAAGGGATTTCGCCATGCATGAATGAACTAGGAGGTAACTAGGTAGAGGGCAGAGGGACCTATGTAGATGAATGTAGAGGGTGGTATGGATATGGGTTCTCCCTCCGAGTGGATGGTGAATGTGTTTGATGATACTCTGAAGAGTAATCATGATGCTAGAATAAGATATGACTTTTAGAACTTCTTGGAGAGATGGGTTACTAAACATAGTACTTGTATGAATCTTGTTGCTTCTAAGGATATTGCTACCTTGGCAATGGCATTTTCCATTATTGTGGTTTGTTCCATTGCTGGTATTGTTCATATGGTTATGGTGGAGCTCCACTTAGGTAGTAAGCTTATTATTTTTGATGAAACTATCTTAGATTTCCTTAAGGATAAGGCAATTGTCTGGGTGCTTGCCTATGTGCTAGTTGAGGATTTAATGCATACACCTTAGGCTCTTGTAAGTGTGACACCATAGGGCAACATCCCTTTGGATGTTTGTATTGACAAATGTCACAACCATCAGAGTATATCTCCACAACTTCATCTACAGCAGCAACTTTTCCCTTACCTCTTTGGTAGGAATGTTTAGCTTATTTTCACCTCTTGCAGTTACGATCACTATTTTAATCTTTGGATATTTCATCAATCTTCATAGCATTTTGGAATTTTTCATCTAAAGAGTCCCATAATTTATCAACCTTTGCTGAAATATCATAAATATATGTTTGGATTGGTAATGTTTTTCTATTCACCATTTCATCAAGTGGTGACTCCTCCTCATCATAAAATCGGACCTCCTATTTTCTGATAGAAGGATCCCTATTATACTCTTTCGTACTTTCCCTTTTTTCACAACTCACATTCTTCTTTTGCTACTTGTTCTATCAACCTTTAGATCTAATGAGCTCTTAGTTCAAACAATCTCCCTTGGGCACACACCCTAAGAGTTCTTCTAGTTTCTGCTCTGAGCCCATCTATGATGTGGCGAAGTTATTTCCTCTAAGAATAACCATGGCTAGATCATTGGTGTAAGAGTGAATAATATCTACCCATAGCGGAATCCAAGGGTTCATGCATTCCTTATTTCCATCCTTGGATCTACCTCCTTAGATTAGACACTCTAGAGTATGTTTGATATTTGTTGTTGAAAAGCTCCAACATGGTATTTGATCTATGGATAGATTTCAGCTCCAAGGATCGATACTAGCTTTTAACTTTTTTGATGAGTGTCTTAAGGAAGAGCATAAGTTTCTACCATTCATTTTCTATATTTTGTAAGGCACAACCATCATGGAAAGCTTATAGATGTGTTTATGGATCAGAGTTGTATCCTCCCTCACATCTTGAGATATTATTCATGTCTAAGCACTTGATCTGACTATTTGTCATATGTTTGATTGGAATTCTAACTACCTTTGCAATGTTAAGCATACTTCTAGTCACCAATAGAGGTTCCTCATCATGATTATGTTGATGATGGTTCGTGCCACCTCTACATTCTTGATGGTTATTATTGTTTCATTGATCACCCTCATAACAATTATTTTGACAATGGCTTCTATAAGAACCAGTAGATGAAGAGGAATGCTCAGAATCAAATGAAGAGGATGAAGAGGAAGGTGGACCACCACCGCCACTATGGTGTCTACCACCACTTTTTCACTCATCATGACCTCCATCCTTAAGATCCCTTGCTATTGTGATGTTTACATGAGTCCCTACCTTAACTATCACTTTTTCCTAAACATGGTTTATGAATAGTTAACCATAGGTTCAGGGTCACACCTTCATTACCAATAATAGGGGGTGGAGAATCTTCATGTTGAGAACCTTCAAAGGGAGGGTCCTCATTGTCATCTTGATCTAGTAGAAACAAGGGATTAGTGAAATGTTTTCCCTTCATAGCCGCATGGTGCTTCTCCTAATGTCAATCTCACTTGCATTGTGTTTCAGTGGGATGGTAGTCCTGAGTATCATAACTATTCACAACATATTCCTCATGAAGATCTAAGATGCCCAACTCTTTAAGGATTTGAAATAGCATCCTAGGCATAGATTGATTGGGGGGAAAGACAATGTTTCCTTCTATACCATGCCATTGCATTTGTTCATCCTGATGTAGGATGAAGGTGAAGTCCAGTACATACGCATTTGGATGAGTATATATCACTTTGCATTCTTGTGGAACCAACCATTTTACATATTCATGCTTATGAGAAGAAGAAGACATTTTACAATATGAAATAAAACATGAATGCGCTTTTATAATTCTATGTATAGCGATAATGATATTGACCTTGAGGTTCATACAATGATATTAATGGTATTCACTAAACCTAAATAGCACACATTTCAACAAACAAAGTGCTCAGCAACAGCACGAATGATGAGTGGTGAGGTACCCCTATGTCCAACCATATGAATCACAAAGCGTTCATGTGTGATCCGATTGAATTATGTGGACTTTATAGTTTCCAATGCACTCATCTTCTAGGCCTTGAACCTTGCCCTAAGGTCATTTGTTATCTTCCCAATTACACTTGTGAAGCACATGGTATGATTAAGTGTAATTGAGGCATATGATTTTTATAGTTTTATGTTTTATAGTCTTGGTGCTTGAATAGAGATAAAGACAAGGTAATTTAATGGCTAATTTAATGTAACTAACCTATTGGCCTCTAACTAATCCTAACATAAGTATCTGGTCCCACTTTCCATACACATCCTAAACCCATGTATCCACTACTAGGTTATCAAGCACTACGCTACTAGGTGTACTAAGCAATAACGCTACTAGGATTACCAAGAAAATACATGTTACACTCGAAACGGTTGTACTTATGTATTTAATATATCTAGTTTATCTTGCTCAATTATCTTAATTAGCTTAATTACTAGAAAACATTGAATAAGTAATTGAAAACATTAAATACATAAATGAAATATTTAATCTATCTAGAATGCTGCAAGGTTTATTTGAAAGCTTGTCTTTATTACCACACACACTGTTGTGCTCAGGTACAACAATGCTTGAATAAAGATCCATACATTCAATGACTCCTGTTGTAGGCACTTGGGAAAAATGTTCTAAATTTTGAATAGACAAACTACAAGATCTCTGCTACTACTATGAGAATTGATTGATGCTATAAATGCAATTGGTAGATTGTATTTATAGACCAGGATAGACCCTTACGTCGATGGGGTTGCATTGATGCAACTAACTGCATTGATGGGGCTGCATCGATGCAATTAACTACATCAATGGGGCCTTGTCGATGGGGCCTAGTCAATGTGATAAACTAAAACTCATTAGTGATCATACAACTCAAGTGCATAAATGCGAAACATTCACTATAAACCTAATATACATCATAAACACATAACAAATTGCTGCTCTTATCCCTAAACCTCTATTCCTTTTAGTCTTCTCACTTATCTAACCCATTCCATAGAATTAGTATGTGTAATCATCGTATAATTGGAACATAAAAATCATATAAGATTAATACATCACATAAAATCATAATAAGCTCCTAACATGTACAAACTAGCCAGACCCACACATTGGACCTATATATACATATATGTGAGGAGCCATCAACTATACCAAGGGGTCTAATAGAGGGGTGTTATTGCTGCATAAATAACATTACTGTAAATTTCATGAGATAAAAATATGTAAATGCATAAGAAAGAAAATCTCAAGTGCTACAAGGAATGGATCAAAGAGTTCACCTTTATTGCCAACACAAAGGTGTGCTCAGGTACATCAATGCTTAAATAAAGATCCATTCATAGTGAGACCTCCTACTGCAGGCACTTGGAAAATATTTGAACTTTCAAATGGACAAACTGCAAGAGTTTCACTACTTGACTACTAAAAGTTCCTCCCAATTATGCGCTTGGGCGCTATATTTATAGACCTAGGAGTAACCCTGCAATATCAAATGTACGATATCACATCTTGGGCCGTGATATTGTGTACCTGATATCATGTACCCAAGATCGCAACCACCCCAATATCGGAGTCATGATCAACATGATTTATCATACCCCCACAACTGAATGAAAACTCATTCTTAAGTACAAAAGAGGAGGAACAAGTCTTTTATGAAATACAATAGGGGGTGTAGACTTATTTGATTGACATGCAGAGTGACACAGAGAAAAAAGACAAATACAAGAGTGCCCGAGCATACAATATGACAATGGTGTATAACATTGGGTGTTCATGATAATAGGAGAGAACACCAATGGATCCAAAGGACATCCAACCCCTCTTGATAATAGGAGAATGGGGGAGAGGTAGAAGATATCTAACAGTTAAGAACAATCTCCCATGAGTGATATGATTGCATCCTCCTTGGTGATGATAGTCCTGCTTCGAGTCCATGCTTCCTACTGCAATCACAACAAAACGAAGGATTAGTCTATATAGTGTAGTAGATAATGGCTGAATACCTTTTCTCATCAGCGATTTTATCTAACCAAGTTATGATTGTGATAGATTGATTGCTTGATATTGTTAGTGGAAAGACTGACAAATGGGTTAAATAAGAGAAGCAATCCATATAATTCAGAAAAAGCTTAACACAAGGAGTACTAGAAAGAGGGTATTCACAACAATAAAAAGGAGTTCATTACAAAAAATTGTGAAGGTATGTAAAATTGACTGACATGGATGGGATAAATAAAAAGAATTTTATTGTAATAATGTCTAAGGAAAAAGAAATTAACTTAACCAAACCAAAAGATATGCAAGTGGGTCCTTCCCAAAGTAGGCACAGGCCTTTTATGCCCTTGCATAACTTCAAACCAAGGAGTTCATGGGCACCATAGATGATTCATGGTTAAGTAAAGTTAAGTACAAAAACCCAAAAGTAACTGACTAAGAATCCTAACACATCAAACCAGAACATTGAATCAAAACATGAAATCAGTAGTGAGGTGAGACATGGAAAGCATAGATGAATGACAAAGAGAGTGGAATGGAGTCCCTAATTATTTTCACATGTAGTCCCTTGTGGAGTTTGTGATTAATTGACTTGGTAGGATCCTTCCTTAGTCCAAATCAAAACCAACCACTTTTAGTGACTTTGCTTCAACATTCTAAGCTAAGTCCATCCCCTGAAACACAAGAATGCTCCTACAAAATAGCCACAATTCCAAATTGGAGTGAAGGTAGGAAGTGAGAAAGGGCCTTAGTTAGAGGAGACATGAAAAGTCTCATAACCAGTGCTTGTAGCCTTTTTATTTGGTCTAAGGGGTGTGCTTTGAATTCCCATGTTTTTCTTGAATGGGAACCACACCATGCAAAGACCCATGCATTTTTCTGCATTTATTTTGTCCAAGGGATGTGCTTTGAATCCTCATCTCTTTTTTGTTTTTGTGATGAGGACCACACCATGAAAGGACTTATTTGACTTTCTACTATGAAATGACATGGAATGGTGAGAAGCTTACAAGAAGATCCCTACACACAGGAAAACAAAAAAGCACAAAGAATACCGCGTCTCTTTGAAGCCACACCTTGTCCAAACCTTTGATTCCTTCCCAATTCTAGAAACTACACTAGTCACCAATTTATTAAAGTTGTATTAATGAAGAAGAGACTGCATGATTCCAAAACAAGAAAAACCATAGAGTATGTGGATTGGTGGATGATGTGGACTCACTGCCTGTTACCTAAAAAGAAATCATATCCCAGTCCTTAGTAACGACATTCAAAGTCAGAAACTAGACATCAACAATCAAATTACAAATAAAGTAAACCACCATTGAGTAGTGCATTACCATTGTATCTGCCACCTTATTAGTAGAAAAAGTAGAGAAAAACATCAAACACAAGCAAACATAACCATAAAAGAAAGTAAAAGAGTAGAAAATAAATGTTGAATATATTAACAATGGTGTAAAACAAAAACTAAGGTAAAACCAATAACCTTAATAATACAAATATGTAGAACAAAAATGTAAAACCAAGAAGATGAAAAAAAAAGTTGTAAAACTAAAAATGTGGAAAACAAAAAAGTCAAAAACTAAGGAGGCACCTAAGGTGTTAGTATGGATGGCCATCTCCCCCATGACTAAGTTGAAAGGGAGAGATCCAAAAGATTGAGTGTGGTTGTCCATCTGGTGAGGTGTTTGTTGAGTTGGTTGGCTTGGGCTCATGGAAAGGTTTTATCTGTTGAATGTTAACTAATTATTTTTTATGTGGGTTGTCAGGTTTGTAGATGATCATGGCCCTAGATGGAAAAGTCTCATCAATGATGTAAGGTCCTTCTCACAAAGTTTGAAATTTGTTTTGTTGGGATACATGTGTTGGATTCCAATAAAAAACCTTATCTCCTAGTTGAAACTTGACTTTTCTTATTTTGACGTCATAGCGTTTCTTGTTGAATTGATGTGCATCCCTAAAGATTGTTGGCCAATAATACCCTGGCATGAGGATTTTTATGGTCATGCATCTCCCAACATAATGGCCCCCAAAAGGACCTTCGTGAGCATCCTAAAGAACGTGTAGTTGATCCATATCAAGGACATAGCAATGTACCAGGACATCGGGACAAACCTTGTAAAGGTTTTCATTAATTTCCATGAACTACTTGAGCCGGTGAAGAAACTGTTGTTTCTTTCTAGTGTCCAACCCTTACGACAGTTCGTGCTTGAGTAGATAAGTGAAGATGATGTTGTACCATTTTGGTTCATTGGGCATTTGTGCATTAATAGCACTTGCAAGGAGAGATTCGTCAGGGAATTAATTCGATATAGAGCTGTCTTTCTCCATGTCATCCCATCTTAGTCACGATAAGTGATCTACGACAACATTCTCCACACCTTTACAATCTACCATCATGAGATCGAATTCCTACAAAATCACGAGCCATCATATGACATAGGGGCTCACCATTGGTTTATTCATTAGAAATCAGATGGCACTATGATCTGTGTGCACAAACATTTTTTAGCCAAGCACATAGTTCCTAAACTTCTCTAAGGCAAACACCACTGCCATCAACTCCTTTTCTATGGTGGTGTAGTTCAGTTGTGCACATGTGATGCTCCAACTTGTGTAATGGATGTAATATGGACATTTTTGATCATCCATTTGTCTAAGTACTACTCCTAAAGCATAATTCGATGCATCGATCATCACATGAAATGCTCTAGACCAATCTGGTGCTTGAAGAATGGGAGTTTCAACAAGCTTTTACTTCAACTATTGAAATATTGATTTACATGTAGGGGTCCAAATGAATGATGCATCCTTCTTTGTCAATTCTACTAACCATAACTTCTACACATAATGACACCCTGAATTTTTGTACGTGATACATTAAACTCTCTTCTTCTCGATCTTTCCAAACTCATTTTCCTTTAATATTTCCAAGGAAACATCCCTAATGCCCATTTTGGCATCCATAGTACTTAGCCACGCCCTTCCCATAATAATTGGAAGATCCCCCTTACAGTTCTCCACTTTGATTACTAGAAAACCAATGGGATATGACCACCTACAAACGGTGGTGATAATGTCCTCTACCAGCCCTATGGAGTAGTGATGGACTGGTCTGCTAGTTCCAGCCGGATGTTACTCTTCTTCAAGGGAGGAAGGTTCACATTGTGTACATCTCATGCGAGATCAAATTAACACTGGAACCAAAGTCAAGAAGAGCTTTACAAGGCTCATTCCCAACAATTTGCAAGTAAACTAGAGGACTTCTGGGATCAAGTAATTTTATGGGTAGCTTACTAGCTCGAATCCAATGAGATACAACATGTGTCAGGATTACAGTATGGATTTGAGAGGGATTTTGGTTTGAAGGGGACTTAGATAAAGAGAAAATAGAGAAAGATGAAGGAGTAGGGTTATCAACCACTGATGTGTCCAAAGGCTTTGGTGGACTGCAAGGCTAGAAGAAGAGTCTTTTCTTTGTTTGTGATTCCAACTCATTGGATGGGTTAACCGATTGCAGGTTAACTACCCTCGTAGTGTTTGTTTGATGTAGTTGTGCAAGCAATTCACCCTGCATGGATGGAGTAGGTAGTACTTGTGCAGAAAGTGGAGGAGTAGCTGCATGAACAAGAGGTGCATGAGGGTAGTAGCTAGCATCCCTCCATGGATAGGATGATTGGTATGTTTCGAGAGGGTAATGATGAGATTGGTAAGAAGAAATATGACCAGAGAATTCCCTTGGAGATGAAGGTTGTTGAATGTAGTAACTATAGGGATCTTGTTGCTGGTAAGGGTATTGTTGTCTTGGAGGTGGAAATGCCAACGATTGTGGTTGCTACCACTGCTAGTACAATTCATAGGATTATGGAGGAGCTCCACTTCAATAGTTTTGCTGTGGTTTGTGAAACTGTCAAGAATTTCCTTGTGGATAAGGTAATATTTTGGGCGTTTACCTTTGTGTAAGTTGTGGATGTAAGGCATACACTCTGAATTCTTGCAAGTGTGATACAATTGAACAACATCCCTTAGGATGTTCATACTAGCAAACCTCACACCCACCATCATCATCTGAATCGCTATCCATAGACATCACTATTGTAGCCATTTTACCTTTACCCTTAGATATGGTGCATTCAGATTCCTTATGCCTCCGATGCTCTCCCTCATCACTTTGCTCCTTGAAGTCTTTAGTAATTTTTAAGATAGCTTGAAACTTAGTATCCATGGAGTCCCATAGTTAATTAACCTTAGCCATGATTTCTTATTGAAATTTTTGGAATGGAAAGGTTTTTTGATTAACCACCTCATCTTTGGCAAATTCATCCTCACTATCATAAAATCTAACCTCCTTTTTTCGAATAAAAAGGTCTTTGTTGTATTCTTCTGCACTTTCATGTTTTCTCAACTCTCCCTCCTCCTTACCTATCTGCTCAATTAATTTTTGGATCCGATAGGTGCTTAACTTTGTCGATCTCCCGTGGGCATAGATGTTAAGGGTTTTCCTGGTTTTAGACCATAACCTATCTATGATATGGTGAAGCTAATCAAGCTAAGAGTATCCATGGCTAAGACATCGATGCAATAGAGAGTAGTATTGGCCAATAGCAGCATCCAAGGGCTCATAATTTCCTTGTTTCTACCCTTGAATTTGTTTCCTTAGATTGGATACTCAAGAGTATGTTTGATATTTGTCATTGAATAATTCCAACATCCTACTTCACCGCCTGATTGATTCTAGTTCCAAGGACCGATACCAACTTTCTGCTTCCTTTATAAGTGTCCTTGGAAATAATTTTAGCTTTTGCTAGTCATTTTCAATATTCTGCAAGGCACATGCATTTTGGAAATCTTGAAGATGATATTGTGGATCAGCATCATATCCTCCCTCGAATCGAGAAATATTTTTCATATCAAGCTTCTTTATTCAACTATCCTTCATGTTCCTAGTTGGAATCCTCACAACCTCTACATTATTTAACATGCCTCAAGTAGCAAGTAGAGGTTCATCAAGGTCATGATGGTGGTGCCTACGATGTTTCCTACTAGTCCTTCTTTCTTGATGATGGACCTCTCTGGATTACCCACATCTTCAGTCATGACTGTCCCAATGGTCCCTTCTGTTGTTCTGGTCTCGTTGGTAACCTCCATCATGGTCATTTCTTTTGTGGCCATGATTTGAACTAGATGAAGAAGAAGAAGATGATGATGAAAGGGAAGAAGAAGGGAAACTTGCTCCATGCTGATGCCTATCATCCTTCCTTTGATGATTGCGACCACAATCACAATCATGATCTCCTTTGTTCCCCTTTTCTTCACTTGCTTTTCCAGATCCATTTTTTTCATTGGATTTGTTTTGACTAGAACTTGGATTATGGATTGTAGATTATACTTTCTAGTTGAGGGCTCCTTGAGCAAAGTCAAAGAGAGGAGAATTACTAAATAAGTGGTCACCTTCATCAATTGGGTCAAAAGGAGGTGGAAAGATGTTTGACTCCTTGTCCTTCACAAACTCATGTTGGTGCTGCAACTGCCGATCCCTTAATTTTTGCACTTCAGTGGGATGATAATCCCTTGAGTCAGGATCTCGCATCTCATATTCTTCATGGAGATGTTGAAGCTTGTGTCATGCTAGCATTAGCTATAGCATGGCTAGAATAGATTGGTCAGGTGGCAACACAATGTTGCCTTCCATATCGCTCCACCGCATCAGTTCATCTTGATGTAAGATGAAGGTAAAGTATGGTACATACTCATCGGGATGAGCATACACCACCTGGTATTGTTAAGGCACTTGAACTACCCTAGGAGGAGATGGACTCCTATGAGAAGAAGACATTTTGTGTTAATAAACAGTGTGCAATTAAGATTTAATTTAATGATAATAAAAATTTTTTCATAGGATTTAACTCTTAGGGTTCGAACAATGAGGTTACTAAATTTCACTAGGCTTAGATAGCGCATGAAGAACTACAGTCCCTAGTAATGGTGCTAATGATGAGCAGCAACGTACCCCTACACCTAACCATACGAATCACAAGCGTTCACGTGCAATCTGGTCGAATTCCACAGACTATAATTACTAAGTGCACTAGAGCTAAATAGTGTGTGTGTGTGTTGTTCATTCGTTGTCTTCCTAGTCCAACTTGTGAAATGCAATGGTATGGTTAAGTGTGACTGAGGCATATGATTTTTATTATTTTTTGTTTTTATGGAATTACTCACCTAGAATAAGAATAAAAGTAAGAGTGATTAAAAGTAAGAGTGATTAATTGCTAAGTAAACTATAGTCTAATCTAGCCTAACACAAGTAACCATTTCCACATCCTGAACTTCGTGCGAACATTGCTGGGTTGTCAAACACTAATCAATTCTGAGCTACCAAGTGTCACATGTATTCTCAAAGGGGTCGTGCTTGTGTAATTTAACAATTTGCTTAATTGATCAAAATTAATTGCTACATAAATAACATTAATCTAAATTTCATGAAATAACAATATGTAAATGCATAAGAAAGAAAATACCAAGTGCTGCAAGGAATGGATCAAAGAGTTCATCTTTATTGCCAACACAATGGTGCACTCAAGTACATCAATGCTTGAATAAAGATCCATTCACATTGAGACCTCCTGTTGCAGGCACTTGGAAAATATTCTAACTTTCAAATTGACAAACTGTAAGAGTTTTACTACTTGACTTCTAAAAATTCCTCCCAATTGTGCACCTGGGCTTTGTATTTATAGACCTGGGAGTAACCATATGATATCGAATGTATGATATCACATCTTGGGTTGCAATATCACATACATGATATCACGTACCCGATATCGAAGTGATGAAAAACATGATTTATCAACTTCCCAAGTAGCCTCTGGGGATCCATGCCTACTCCAGAAAACCTTTGCCATTGGAACTACTCTAGTACATAGTTACTACACCATACAATCTACAATTTGTACTAGCCTCTTTGTATATGACAAATCTACTTATAGTTTAACATTTAACTAATCTATAATATGTTGTTCATCAAATACATACCATCTCAATGTAGAGACATAAAACACATCATGTACATTTAAAAATTGTGAGGATAATGTTAACTATTAGGTCATGATGCCAATCCTTTGTAATATCTCAAATGGGTCAATATACCTCAATACCAATTTCTTCTTCCAAAAAAATTGCAGAAGGCTCTTTAGGGGTAGAACATAAAGGAACACATGGTTTTCCATTACAAGCTCCAACGATCTCCTATGACAATTAACATACATCACTTGTCTATATTGCGTATCTTTTAATTGATCTTGAATCACTTAGACCTACTCTATGCTTTGCACCACCACATTTGTGCTCACTTATTGGCAATCCTTAATGGCATCCCAACACAAAGGTGTCCAACATGACTTGCCATACAATGCATCATATGATGTTTCTCTTAAACTTTCTTGGTAATTGTTATTATAACTTTGCTAAGGGTAGCATTCAAGCACAAGCTTGTAACATGTCTTCTAAAATCTACTTCACTTACTTCATATGTCCATTTGTTTATGGATGATATGTTGTACTCATGTTTAATCTTGCACCCATTTCAATTATGAATGCTCTTCAAAACCTTGATATAAATTGAGCATCATCATCTTTGATAATTTTCTGAGGCACCCCATGTAGATGCAAATTCTTTGCAATGAACAAACATGTTGCCTCCTTTTTACCCATTGAAACTTGTGTAGCAAGAATATGCGTAGAATTCATCAATAGATCAACCATAATAATTATAGTATCATGTATACTTCAAGTTTGCAAGAATTCACCAATGAAGTCCATACCAGTTGGTTTGCACTTCCATTTTGGGATCTCATGGGAAGGTAGATAACAATGAGGTTTTTAGTGTTTTATTTTCACCTATTGTAAAAATAATCATCAAGAAACATATGCACCAACATCCTTCTTCATTCGGAGCCACCAATACATGTGCTATAAACTCTAGTGCATCTTCTCCCTACCTAATTATATTTCATACCTACTCATGTGGACCTCCTCCAACATTCAAGATCCCATAACCTTATAAGCATAAATTTGATCTCCATGCCACAAAACGTCTCGGCTATCAATGGTAAAATGCCCATTAGTAGTAGCTTGTTACCTTAACTTATGGCACCATGGATTATGTTGTAATTGTTGCTACATTTCATCATGCATATTAAATCTAATAATAAGGCTATGGTGGTTTCCAGCCACCTTGCTTAGCATACTAGCCACTTAGTTGGGTTTTTCGAGCTTGTACTAAATGGTAAAATCAAAATTTAGTAACAACTCTATCCATCTACACTATCATAGATTTAGTTGTGTTTGACTCATAAGATACTATAGCCTTTTCTGGTTAGTCCAAATGATAACTTGGTTACCACAGAAATAGTGCCACTAGATCTTTAAAATAAATACCACATATCCTAATGCTAAATCATGCATTGGGTATTGAGTCTCATGCAATTTCAACTAACAAGAGGTATAAGCTACAACTTGCTCATCCTACATTAACACAAAAGTAAATCCATCTCCCAAAGCATCAGTGCTAACATCATACAAATACCTTGGTGTAGGATATACTAACATTAGTGCAATCACCAATTTGTGCTTCAACTTCTCAAATGTAGCCTAATAGGCTAGGCTCTAAACAAACTAGGTTACCTTCCTCAACAAATGAATCAAAGGAGATGCTATCCAAGAAAAATATTCCATCATACTATGGTACTAACGTGCCAAACTTAGAAAGCTTTGAGCCTTTTCTACTAACTACAGTACTAGCAAGTCACAAATAAAAATAATCTTAGTTAGATCCATAGCGATACCAACTTTTGATACCACTATGAATCACTTAACTCAAAAAGGAGGAAGGGGAGATGAACCAATTATAAATTAATAAGTAAGATGTAAATGACAATACTGAAAATATATCCAATTTCTTAAATGAAAAAAGCTCACTAATATATGTGATAAAGTTCATCACCTTATAATCCATTATGA
The DNA here is from genome assembly GCA_015680685.1 of Gnetum montanum. Lineage (NCBI taxonomy): Eukaryota > Viridiplantae > Streptophyta > Gnetopsida > Gnetales > Gnetaceae > Gnetum > Gnetum montanum. The sequence continues at coordinate 393,857 of MNCI01036589.1, read as the reverse complement.
ATTAAAAGCTATGGTTGATGATACCAATGTGGTAGATTCTCAAATGTTGCGCACTCTTCATAAGGAAAAAAAATATCTAAGCTTGGTATCCCATAGGAGTCCTAAGAGTCTTGAAAGGCTAGATGCAAAGTGTGGTTCTCTTAGAAGACATACTTACAACCCCTTCAAGCAAAGATAAAATAATACACAAGCTAGGTGATGAGCAGTCGAGTACCCCTACACTCAACTATATAAATCACAGAGCATTCATGTGCGATATGATCGAATTTTTTGGACTTTATAATCTTTTGATGCACTAGTTCTCTAGGAAGTAAATTGGATGTTGAGTATGTTTGTTGTCTTCCCAACTACACTTCTGAAGCTTAAGGGTATGATTTAAGTGTAACTAAGACAAATGATTTTTATTATTTTATATTTTATGATTTGGGTGCTTGAAATAAATAGGATAGAGAATAAAGTAATTTGATGTCTACTTTAATTTGATTGGATAACTATTGTTCAACTAATCCTAACATAAGTATCTGATCCCACTTTCCATACACATCCTAAACACATATAACATTACTGGGTTACCAAGCATTAAGTGTTGTTGGGATTACCAAATGTCATACGCATGTTTAAAGCTATTGTACTTATGTGTTTACTTAATTTCTATTTAGCATATCTTGCTTAATTACTTAATTAGATTAATTACTAAAGAACATTGAATGAATAACTAAACACATTAATTACATGAATAAAACATTTAAGCTATCCAAAATGCTGTAAGGTTTATCAAGCAGCTCATCTTTATTGTCAAACACACTATTGTGCTCAGGTACAATAGTGCTCGAATAAAGCTCTATACACTCAATGACTCCTACTGTGGGCACTCAGGAACATATTTTAACTTATGACCAAGATGATGTCTAAACACACCGGGTTGGCACATATTTATAGCAAGAATAAGCCTTGTGTCAATGGGGCCACATCAATGCATCAAATAATGCATTGATAGGGCCTAGTCGATGAGGCCTCGTTGATGTGACTAATCTGTGACTCATCATAACCCTATGATTGAATGAAAACTCATCCTTGAGTTATTTACAAAATTGGGAAGGTATGGGATTATTGATTGGCACATGACACAACAAAAATATCATGATAAAACTAAGTGCCTAGGTGTACAAATCAACAAAATTATAACTTTGTGGTGTTCACGACACAAAATTAAATACCAACAAAAAATAGACAACATGTCCTCTAATGGTGTAAAGATAATTGAAAAGATCACATGATCCCAGGTGGTGGAGGCTCCTAAGGCTCCAATGGACCTTCTCCAGCCTTAGGCACATGTGGTGGTTGAACCTGTTGTGGCTATCTTGTTGTTGATGTAACTTTTGGTGGGATATGAAAAGCATCCAAAAATGCTTTCATTTTCGACTCCTTACTCCTGGGATTATGCATGGTCCATGCAACTTCGCCAATGTTGGCTGGAATGGGCACATCCCAAGGATAGGAAATTCCTGAGAACAGTTCCTTAGCATTGAAGAACTAGGCAACAAATTGTTTGTGGTTGATGTCGAATGCCCTGATTACATTTGGTAATTCCTAGTAATCATTCATTCTCCTAGCTAGGTTATTAGTAGTTGATCATTGATTGGTAAATCGTACCTTAAGAAATTCAAGTTCAGTGTTTGCCATTACAAGATTTTGCTTGGTGTCCTTGTGGTGCTTGGACTTGACCTCATACAACAAGTACAAGTTAGACACATGATTTTTAAGTTCTGACTATTGCCAGATTTTTGTAGCAAAGATTGGTTAGTTCCATATATTTTGTCATTTCTTTAATTTGCAACTCCTTCATGCAAATGTCTTCTTTCTTATAGGCATATATCCCATTAACGATAGGTTGCCACATATTTCTTCCTTGCTAGAGGGCATCATTTACTTTCACCTTAGCCACTTGGATATGTTTCTCATTCACCTCCTTCTGCAAGCCAACCTAGTCTTTGTAGTAATTTTTTACTCAAATTTGAGAGCCTCATTTTTCTAGGTGGTAATTTCAGTGGCAAATTTATGGTGTAAGGCATAGACTTCCTTCATAGAGATATTGTGATTCTATACTACCAATTTCCTTAATTCCATGTTCACTCTAGCTAGCTACTCCTACTATTGATGGATGAATTCTTGCATCTATTATTTTTGGACATCAACATTCCACAACAAATGGTTTTTTGCGGTCAATATTTCATTTTTTGGTGCATCTAAACCAAGCCATTTTCAATTGAATAGGTGTTTTCTTTGGCTACGGATTGGTTAAATATGGTCACCACCATTCCCTCCTCAACTTGTCTTAATCACTTCTAAAGCTATTGAAAAGCTTTATCTCTTGTTATTGTGGGGTTGAGAAGTGCAGGATCAGCAAAACAAGCATGTAATTCATGGCCAAGAATTTTTTTTGTGCTTGAGCAATTTCAAGTTGCCCTTCTAAGATGATACATTTGTCCTTTGCTTAAAGTAGCTCTGATTGGATTATAGTAATGTTATTAAAAAAATCAAAGATGTTCCCACCAGTCGGTCTAGTAACTCTTCATGCTAGGTTGCACTCAATTTTCCACTAAAAGTTCTTGTGAATGTCTACACATCTCTAAGTGTAGAGACATATAGTACAGATGTTTCATATGTGTTAAATGCTTCAGTGATTCTATCAACAATCACTTTTGTAGCTGTCTCCTACCCTTGGTGCTGCATCACCAATATAGTTGCCTCCTTGACCTCCTCCAAGCACATCGAAAAGGAGGCAACATTCCCAAAGTTTTCTCAGAATAAATGATGTTGTGAGAGGGACACTATCACCTCTCGATCACTGGGATTCGATCTTGTGGATAGCCACATTTATTGGGCTAAAAATATTGGTCCACCTTCCTCCATATGACTAATTATTTAAGATACTTCATTAAGGTGACTCATCACAAGTTGATACATAGATGGATCCCCACCACTCTTCTTGCTTATTGTTCTTACTATTACAAGAGCTACTCTTGGATTTCACGTAGGCACTTAATGGTAGCGTGGGTTTCTGGCATTATTTCCTCAATAGGTGGTGGAGGTGGCGAATGCTACTCCTCTTCTTTAGACACAATAGGCATCTTATCCTTCATCATTTCAGACCAAGAGGTAATGGAAGTATGCCTAATTGTGTCATTGATATAGCAGACTATCCTTATCCTTTTGCAAAGTTTTTCATATAAGGCATGAAAAGGGCAAGGTTTTCCTTCCACATTCATTCTCTTTAAAATTATTTTCTATCTCTAGATAGATTAATTTGGAAGGTTTTCTGGAAATTTCTAGCTTAGTGTGGCACATGCTTAGGTGGAGAAGATAGTCTCCTTATTGGGCCTCATCATCAAATTGAGGTGATAGGTTTCTATCTTAAAGTATATGCACTCCATCGATGTGAGCACGTCAAACTCCTTGCGGCCAACCCTGTAACATCACTAGGTCAACTCCTTTTTTTTCCTTTGAATCAACTTGGTTAGAAAGTTCTACCAATTGTGTTCCAAAATCAGGCAACCTAAGAGCCTATATGATGGCGTTAGCTAAGTAGGACACCTAAATGTCTTTGATCTTCACAGTGGAACCTACCCTTCTATTGTTCCAGAAGAGGTATATCTCTCCCATGTACCACTTCCCAATGGAAGTGATGATTGGTCACATGGGAGAGGTTTGCAACTATGCCTTTACCTCCACTGGAGCATTCTCTAAGAATGGCCTAAAGTTTAGTTCCTAGAGAATTGAGCGTTGGACATCATAGGGCTTGATTATGTTGAGGCAGGCTTATGTCAGCATGACCTCAAGTATTGGTACATGTTCTAGTGCCTCTCCTTGCTATGATTGTTCTATTATAGCCTCTTCCTTAGGAATCTATCAAACAGATTCCACTTTGGGCCTCTCTTGAAGAGGTCCCGTTGCATGAATTTCTTCTACCTATTCTTGGACTTGTTCTTGTTGGCCCCTTCTAGCTTTAAGTCATTTCTCCCTTTGTTGATGTGGTCCTCCCTACTACAGCCATTTTAGTCTTGGTGTTATCTATAATCCCAACATGACCATGTGTTAGCAATTATTTTGTAACATGAAACAATCGGGATACCTTATCTTGTTCGAAAAGTTGCACTTCGCTAAGTTGTAATTATGGCTAATTTGATCAATTTTAATCATTAGTTTACTTGTATTTTGATGTTAATAAGTGATTATAGTTATGCTAGAGGATGTTGAAAGGGTTAAACTCTTAAAACTATATGGTTTAATACCATTGTATTTATTAACCCTTTAGGGAAAAAATTTTCATTAGAAACCTTAAGGATTGTGGACCCACAACTAAGAGCTTACTGCTGGTAGCTATAGGATCAAAGAATACAGTGATGTGGAAAAATAGTTGGAACGTTATGGGCTTTGGAAGGCTTTGAGCTTTGAAAAATGGCAGAAACTCTTCTCTTGTCATGAAGTAAATGATAAAAATTTCAAAGTGTTTGGTTGTGTTTATATATTTTTTTGTGTTGCATCAATGCTGTCTAGTGGATGAGGCCTCATTGATGGGGTTAGCTGTGTGGCGTAGTTGACATAGTTGTTGATCACCATTAACTTTGGGAAAACTTTGAAAATACAATGAGTTTTTGAGTGAAATGGGAGTTAAATGGAAGCCCAAAAAGCCATGAACATGATTAAAATAGTAGAAAAGTATGCTGGAGTTCAGAGAATTCAGAAAATTGAGAAAACGGTTGGAGAATGAAATTTTATGAAAGTTGAAGGAGTGCAAAGCTAGATGCATGATGGCGCATGTGAAATATATGATTGCAGTAATGTCTAAGGTAAAGAGCTTAACTATCCAAACTAAGAGATATGCAAGTGGGTCCTCCCCATAGTAGGCACATGCCCTTTTTTCCCTTGCATAACCGCAACTAAGGAGTCTATGGTCGATTAATGGTTATGAAAAGTTAAGGGCCAATCTAAAAGAAGCCATCCAAGAATTCCACCATGTCAAACTAAGACATTGAGCATAACATGAAAACTAAAAGTGATGTGAGTTACAAGCCACATAGATGTATGATGAAGAAGGTGGAATAGAATCCTGAATTGAGGTCATAAGAAGTCCCTTGTGGTGTTTGTGTTTAAACATGACCAAGAAGATCCATCCTTAGTTCAGATCAAAACCAACTACTTTCAGTGACTTCACATCACCACTCCAAGACTGATCCACCGCCTCAAGATACAAGAGTGCTCCCACAAGACAACCACCATTCCATAAAGAGAAGAAAAGAGAAATAAGAAGTAAGAGAGGACCTTAGTTAGAGAAAACCTTTGGGCATGGGTAACATGTCTTTCTAGTCCCATAACCAATGCTTGTAGCCCATTTATTTGTCTAAGGGTTGTGCTTTGAATTCCCATCTTATTTTATCTTTTTTAGGATGGAAACCACACCATGTAGAGACTTAATTTAACTTCATGTTATTGGTCGACATAGAATGGTAAGAAGTCTATGAAAACACCCCTGCACTCAAGCAAGTAGAAGAGTATAAAGATAATTGAGTTTCCTTGAAGTCACATCCTATGAAAACCTTTGAATCCTTCCCAATTCCAAAAACTACTAAGGTCAAAAATTTATTAGAAGTTTATTTAATGAAAGGACCTCAAACTTCTAAAATAAGGAAGACCATAGAGTTTGTGGATGGGTGGATGACTTGGATTCACTACTTTTTCTATGAAAAATAAACCATGTCTTAGTCATTAAACATCAAAATTCAAAAATAGAAACCTGACATTAACAATCAAAACATTGGCTCTGTCTTATGATAATAAAGCACTTTTATTAGCAAAAATAATGAAATGTTACACAAAAATAAAGTAAAATATATAAGAAATTATAAAATATTCAAGAAAGATAAAACATAGTAACGATGTTGTAAAACAAAAAATCAAGAAAATCAATAAAGTGAAAAACCAAAAAGGGGTAAAAAAATCAAGTGTAAAACAACAAGAAAAGTGAAAAATTAAGGAGCCATGTGTATGATTAGCACAAATAGCCATCTCCCCCACAACAAAGTTGAAAGGAGGAGGTGTTGAATATAGAGTGTGGTTGTTCATCTGATGAGGTATTAGTCACACTAGCTTGCTTTAGCTCAAGGAAAGGTTTCACTTGTTGGATGTTGATCAACTTATTTTTATTTGTGCTCTTAGGTTTGTAGATTAACATGGCCCCAGAAGAAGAGGTTTTTTCAATTATATAAGGCCCCTCCCACAACATTTGGAACTTTTTTTTTGAGGTACATGTGTGAGGTTCTAGTAGAGAACCTTATCTCTAGGTTGAAATTTTTCTTTTTGTATTCTAAGGTCATTACACTTCTTGTTGTATGCCTTGTGCACTTTATTTAAAGATAAGGCCACTAATTGATTTTCATCTAGTAAATTTAGGTTTATTAATATTTCTCTTTGTGCTAGGCTCAAGTTAAGGTTCAAGTCACAAGGTGTTCAAAGTGTATGGAGCTCATATTAGATTGGAAGTGTTGGAAGTTTTCCATACACCCGCTCATAGGAAGAGTAGCCTATAGGGAGTTTCCATGTTGAGCAGTAGGCCTAGAGGGCACCGTTGAGTTTTGTGTTCTAGTCTCTCCTATATTTGCTTATAGTTCTTGTTAGGATCTTTGTGTTCTCGCTATTGGTAACTTCTGCTGGACTATTGGCTTGGGGGTGATATGGTGTTGTTAATTTATGTTCAACCCCCAAGCGTTGCATCAACTTCCAAAAGGTGACAGCTATAAAATGGTTTCCATTGTCAGAAATCAGTGCACATGGCATAGTAAACTTGTTTACAATGTGTTGTTATACAAATCAAGTAGGAGTGGATATGTACAATTAATGACAACTGTTGATTTGGCCCATTTGGTGTAGTAGTCGATTATCACAATTATGTATGCCTTTCCATTGGACATGGGTGTGATGGGACTCATGAAGTTTATTCCCCATATGTTAAAGGACTCTAATGGTTGAATCCACTGTTGTGGATCATCCATTCAAGAAATCATCCCACCATCTCATTGATACCATTCATAGGATTGGACAAACTAGTGGGAATCCTTAAAGAATGTAGGACAATAGTATCTTGCCATCAGGATTTTTATGGTCATGCATCTCCCTGCATAATGGCCTCTATAAGGGCCTTCGTGAGCATCGTGGAGAACATGCAATTGATTTGCATCAAGGACACACCAACCAACTTGGCCATCGATACACACCTTGTAAAGATATCTGTTAATTTCCATGAAGTACTTAGTCCAATGAAGAAACTGCAGTTTCTTCCTAATGTCCATATCTTATGGCATCTCTTGAGTGAGAAGGTAAGTGAGCATGCCATCATAGCATTTTAATTCAATGGGAACTTGGTCATTTACCGCTCTTGTAAAGAAGAGTTTTTCTGGAAATTAATTAAAGAGTGGGTTCTCCTCCTCTTTGTTATCCCATCTTAACTGAGAGAGATGGTCAACAATCACATTCTCAATCCCTTTTCAATCTCCCATTATGAAATTGAATTTTTGAAAGATCATGAGCTACCATATGATACGGGGGCTTACTGTTGGCTTATTCATTAGAAAGCAAATGCCACTATGATCTGTGTGCATAAACAATTTATAGCCAACCACAGAGTACCTAAACTTTTCAAGAGCATACACCACTACTATTAGTTCTTTCTTAGTTGTGGTGTAATTCAATTATGCATCCACAATGCTTCAGCTTATGCAGTGGATGTAATATGGACATTTTTTATCACCCAACTGCATAAGCACAACTCCCAAGGCATAATTAGATGCATATGTCATTATATGAAATTGTTTGGACCAGTTTGGTGCCTATAGAATTGGATTTTCTACAAATGTTTCCTTTAGCTATTGCAATGTATGTTCACATTCCTTAGTCTAGATGAATGGAACATCTTTCATTGTAAGCTTGACTAATAGCTTTGTGATCTTAGAGAAATTCTCTATGAACCATCGGTAGTAGCCAATGTGTCTAAGGAATGATCCAACATCCTTGACTATCTTTAGTTGGTTTGTGATTCCTTGGATAATCCCTAGCTTTTTTGGGTCTACCTCAATCCCTAATTGAGTAATTCTATGCCCTAGTACTATGCCCTCGTGGACCATTAAATGGATTTTCTGCCAATTGAACCTAAGGTTTGTTTCAACAAATCTTTTTAGTACTTGCTCAAGGTGGTCCAAGGCTTGCTTAAATGTAGCTCCATAGGTAGAGAAGTCATCCATAAATACTTTTATCCCACTACCAATATGATATTGAAAAAATTGAGAACCATGTGTTAAAATGTTGCAGGGGCATTACACAGACTGAACAACATCTTGCAATATGCAAAAGTCCCCCAAGTACTCATGAATGTTGTTTTGGCTTAATCTTTTGGTGTAATCTAGATTTAGTTATAGCCACTATAACCATCCAAGAAGCTATAATAGTAATGCCTAGATATGGTGTCCAATACTTGGTTCACAAATGATAATTGAAAATGATCTTTAAATGTCACCACATTCAATAGCCTAAAGTCAATGCAGACCTGCCACTTGCCATATTTCTTTAGCATAATTACAAGTGGGCTAACCCACTCACTATCTGCGATGGGATAGTTGAACCTCGCCTTGAGGAGTTGTTCTATTCTCTTTGATGATTTGCTTTAACTTGGAATTTAGCCACCTCTGTGGTTGCCTTCTTAGCTTCATGGTCAGGTTGGTGCAGATATGATGCTGACATATCCTTGGATCAATTCCAATCAATTTAGGATATGACCAAGAAAAGGATGTTGGCCATTTGTTAACCACCTAAAATAGCTTATCTTTTTTTTTGGAGTAAGATTTGCATTGATTATAACTAGCTTGCCATTTTTTTAAAATGTATACTCCATTCTACCTAGTAGAGTTTTTACTCTAGAGGCTCCATCTTGAAATGATTAGGGATTTCCAACTCTCCTTAATAGGTAACATCAACTTCATCATCAAAGATTTGGTGATGAACTTGCTTAATTTCATCCATGCCCTCAACATAAGCACATGTCAGGCACTTAGTAGGTCTGATGCATAGTGTGTTATTGTTAGAGTCAACTATCAGCGAATGGATGCCCTCCTATTTTGTGGATACTTCATATAGGCACCTTTGGATATTGGTTTCATGTGCATACTAATTTCATACTTTAATGAATGTACTTTTAATGGACTAGATTTTCTGCACACAATTGTACCCATTATTACCATATGCGATGCATGGAACTCACTTCTTCTCAAGTCGTCCAAATTTGTTCTCCTTGGATATTTTTAAGAGAGATCCCTGATGCCCATGCATCTACAATGCTTAACCATGCATGTCCCATAATGATGGGGAAGTCGCATTTGCATATTTCTACCTTGATCACTAGAAAATTAGCAGGATAGGACCACCCATAGACTATAGTCACAATCTTTTCCAATAATGTCAAAGGAATAGTGATTGACTGGCCTGCCAACTCTAAATGGATATTGCTCTTCTTGAGACGTGGTAGGTTCCAAGCCTAGTACATGTCATGGGAGATGAGATTGACACTAGAATTTGAATCAAGAAGAGCCTTGCATGGCTCATGTTCAGTAATTTGTAAGTAAATAAGAGGACTTCCTAGATCAAATATCTTCATGGGAAGGTTGCCAAGCATGATCCAATTGGAGACAGCATGAGTTAACATCACAGTGCATATTTGAGGCAACATTTGGTTTGAAGAGCCCTCGAATGTGTTTGTGTTGGAGACCATTTGGGACATACTACCAACAAGTGCCTCAAACAGACTTTAGGTACTCACTAGTCTCTAGCAACACCAAGGCCAAGATACCTCCAAATAGACTCAATAGTTAAACATGAGTATGTGTTTGCTGTTGTGAATGTTGAAATAGTTGGGTTGCATATAAAACTGTAATCGGCTATCATGAAAGAGATTTAACCAACTTTGTAAAATATAGTGAGTTTTTGGAGATTCCTCTTTTGTTCAATCACTTAGTCTATACCATCCTTCTAATACCTACTTGTAATGAAAATTTTTTTGCAAAAACCATTTAAGCACAACTCTGCCAATCTACTCCTAATTTCCCCCAGAGAGAGAAATTTCCACATGAAAACTGAAAATAGATCAAGATTCAATGAAAAGAGAAAGAAAAAAAAAAGCAAACTTGTGTAAAAATCTCAAATATTTAAGCAAGGTAAATTGATACGAGGAAACACTTCACAATAAAGTTACCCCTAATTCAATATCTATGAATTGTTAAAAATTTCTAGGCTTAAACAAGCAATTTCTTAAAGACAATCCTACTATACTACCAAAAATTGTTGCATAAAACAACACGTACGAGTCTTTATTTTGGCTAGATAATAGCTGTCAACGATTACATACAACAAAGCTTTCAAAGATTTGACAATTTCTAATTGAAATACCAAAGGAATATACTTTAAAAATACAAAAAACTATTTCAGTCCTATCAAAATACCAAAGAGTTTTTTAAACCCTCTAGACTATCAAATTGATCAACTAGCTTGTCTACAGCAAAGGATCTCTTACAATAATTCTAATAGCATCCTTAAACATTGCATAATAATAAAATTCTCTATTAAATTGCTCTTGAGGTTTTCCATCATGAGCTCTTCTATGGTAAATCTTAATAAGAGTCTACTATCATGCAATAAAGAACTATAAAAATGATATAAAAATCCCAAATTTAAATGCCAAGCATGATATTACCTAAACCACTAGTTAAGCAGCTAAAAGAAAATAAGAAAGAATGAACTCATAGAATTAAAACAAAGTAGCCAAAATGATGTCTTTAGCAAGTCATCATACAAGCAATCTTCAAATTTCTTCTTCCCAAAAAGCTTCCTTCTTTTGCTTCTTTCCTTCTTTTTTATTTCTACTTTTGAAGCCCTTTTATAGTGGTTATGGGTAGTTATAATAATCAAGAGAGGAGTAACAAATATCTAAGATATTTAATCTTAACCATCTAAGGAGTTATAACTTCCATAGGAAGTTATTAGAAATTTGAGCTATGGTTGCCAAGGATTTTCTTGTCAACAAATATCATGGAAATTACCAAAGGAATTTATAAAAAAATAAAGAAATACATATCTCCTAAACCTCTTCTTTCATAGAAATATTCCCTTTTGAAGTAAATAAAAGTAAAGGTGTTGAGGTAAAACCATGGGTTTTAGAAAATTAATGGATTTGGTGCCACGTGATTAATTTGTCAAATGCTAACAATAAGGTAGGAATTTTTTTTCATTTTAATTTAACAAACAAAACTATCAAAGTATTGTGAGGCATCCATGTATTAGTAAAACCCTTAAGATAAATGGTGGATGTGGATTGTAACGTCTGCACTTGTCGTTGCCTTCAAAATACACTTGCATCACCTCAATGGATGCCATGATGACATCTGATGGTGGGTTCTGTTGCAATCCCTACTTTGCAATCAAACTACAAATAGTTATGAACAACTACATGGTACACCAGTGTGTCCCTATTTTTTTAGCATCTCTGATGAGACGCGGTTTGCATCAGCCGCGATATCGCGTCCCCCGCGATATCCCGTATGCGATATCGCATCCTTCCCTACGATATCGCGTACGCGATATCGCAGTCCGCTGCCATGTCTATAAATAAGAGGCGGCTCTCCCTTGTTTGGGGATCCCAATTTTAGTGTAGCAAAGCTCTGGCAGTTTGATCCCTCCAGAGTTAGAATTTT
>MNCI01036589.1:371294-381840 GCA_015680685.1 Gnetum montanum | reverse complement strand
ACTTGATTACGAGCATTTAAGTGTGACTGCTTGGTAGCCCAGTGGTGTAGCTAGGGGGATCTACGCTTGGTAACCCAGTGGCGTATTTGGGGTCTGCGCTTGGTAATCCCAGTGGCGTACCTAGGCCTATGCTTGGTAGTCCCAGTGGCAGTCGTGCATGAAGTCCAAGATGTGTACGGTTGATCAAGGAATCGATTGCTCATCGCACTTAGGCTAGATTAGATTTTCTTACCCTTTTCCTCTTAGTTTAATTTAGTTAATATTATTTTCCACTACCACCAGGAGTAGCATTAGAATTAGGACACATCACACACCTCATCTAGACTAAACCATACGTGACATATGCAAAACTAGTCTAGATGGGAAGACAACAAACTGCGACCTAAGGCTAACTATCTAGGTGCCACAACTAGTCCATCTGCGGAGTTCGACCGGATCGTGCGTGCAACGCTCGTTTCGTATGGTTGAATGTAGGGGTACCTTGCCACTCATCATTGGCGCCGTTGCTGGGGATGGTGCTAGTTATCTAGATTAGTTAAATCATACAAGGTCGTTGTAAAGATATTAACGATATATCTCTTAAAAAAGAAGAATTATTAAAAAGTCACATAAATTCACACACAACAATGTCTCTCCGACAAGATGATAATAATGCCACACTTAGTGAGGAAGTTCATTGGAGAACCAATGAGCTATATGACGATGAAGGTTGGAGTATACAACCTGAAGTGGGAGTTTCTTATAAGAATGAACAAAAACAACGTCATTACAACAAATGAAAGCCTAACTTACCCAATGACGATGAACCCCCACAGGCCACTACAAGCTTCACGCAAATACAAGAGGCTGTTCGAATCTCACATAGGCATCGTAAAGAGAGCTGACTACCCAGGCTCGATTTAAATAACTTTCCCAAATTTTCAGGAGGCTATGACTTAGATCCACATCAACATTTACTAGCCTTCTATGATGCCTGCACATGGAATAACATTGATAACAGTTGGAAAAAATTGAAGCTCTTTCCTATGACACTCGTTGACCAAGCTAAAGTATGGTATAGATCGTTTAAACCAAATTCAATACGACGCTGGTCAACAATGGTAGAGGTCTTTAACGAAAAATATCAAGCCTACGCAAGAGTGTCAGCCTTGAGGAAACAAATCCAAGGATGGAAACAAGCAAAACATGAACCCTTGGACATGGCCTTAGAAAGATATTATTCATTGTTAAACAACTGTCCAGGCCATGGGTTTTCCGAGGAAAGGCTAATGTACCATATCATTGATGGGCTACGTAATGAAACAAGAGATACCTTAGGAATGTATGCCCGAGGTCAACTATACAGCCTACGAACCCATCAAATCCAAGAGCTTATTAAGTAGGTAGCAAAAGAAGAAGGAGAATTAGCTACATGGGAAAGTGTTGAAAAACATCAACGGGACCAAAATAACAACTCAACAAAGGTCCATGATCATAACAAGGAGAGATCAACAAATCTCAAGGTGGAAACATCACCTTTGCCAATACAACAATTGTTAGAAGAAGCCGAGGCAAATATCAATAAGATGTTGGAATGGATGAATCAAAAGTGTGGAGAGTATATCAACATCATTGGAGATAGAGTTTGCACAACCCAAGAAGCAGGACGAAATAGTCGACATTCGGAAAGAAGGAATGAAGGGACTAAGTGCTCAACTGCCAATCCTACATATGAATGCAACATATGCCTGTACGATCACCTCAAAGGCCAATGCCCAATATTGTTACATTTACATGAGCATTGGGGAAACACGTTACATCCAGAGTTCGTACAGAGATACTGTGTTAGACCACAGTGGCAACAATCCCAGTCGTGGGGGAATCCACCCTTAGACTGGAGGCACCCTTCTTATTTTCCGAATCCAAATGCTTATAACGTTCAACACCCTGTTTCTTCAATTGGGCCACCATACTCTATCTCACCACAATATTATTCCCCACAATACCATCAACCCATGCCTCCAACACAACCACCACCTTGTGCACCTTTCATTCCTCCTAACATTCGGCATTCTTATCCTTTCCCTCCTTCCACAATACCACCAACTATTCCTAAGGTGTTTGTACCACCGCAACCCATGAACAACACTTGTGCTGCCGCTACTAACAGTAGTGAGCAACCTCAGCAACATCAAAGGCATCCTTTCTTTAAACACAGCCGTAGGAAGGGACAACATAATTCTGAGGCCACTGCATCGTCCAACCCAGCACAAGTCCAACAATGTGGTGCACCCTTACCTTCGAACCCAGCGCCTCATGTACCTTCATCAGGGCCACCAACTAACACTCCAACAACCATAAGGCCCAATGAACACAACCATGGGAGGCATCAACCCAATCCTTGCATACCATCTAAAGGTCCTAAACATCGTAGTGGGTCAACTCGTTATCCAAGAACTACATCGTATCAAGTGCCCCACTATGCTTATTTTAATCAAGTGTGTGAACCCCAAGGGGATCGGTATGGACCAGTTTCAATATTTCCAATATGCAAGAATCATCATTTCCCATTTATTAATCCTTGCCATACTCAACCGTTTAGTTATGGGGGATATCCCCCATTTCAATAACAAGCAGGATTAATAAATGCTTTTAATTTTCTTTAATTTTACAACTTTTTTGTTTTATCTTTTTGTGTGTTTGTATTTTCATGTTTGTGTAAGTAATCTCATCTACGAATAAAACACTCATGTGGCATTGGTTGAGATGTGTTTTATGTTATTAAGTCATGAGTGATCAATTATTTGAAACAGTGAACCCACTACATCCACTCATCCACTCTATAAATAAGAGGTTCTGTTCAAGGGTACAGTGATATTCTTGAATTTTCTAAAACTTAAAATTAATTTTGTGTCATTGTACCCAGAATGAAGAAGGATGGACCAAGAGGGAATGATTAGGGTGTGACATCAAGGGGACTTTTGGATTCTCTTTGGTGTCATCTGTGGGTGTTATCATGCAACTTGGTTGTACTAAGATCCTTGTAGATCTAAAGAAAAATGGGAGTAAGAGTAATCAAAAGGGCACTCGACAATCAAAAGCTGTTCTAGGGGGTCCCACTGGAAAGACATGCACCCATGCCTGAACGTTGGTGGCTTCTCTAGATTCAGTAATGTGAGAAAAAAAATAGAGAAAAAGAAAAAGAAAAGTGTCATAAAATAAAAATAACTCCTCCCTTGTACTAAACGCCAAGCGGTCGTACGCCTTGTTGTTATGGTACTCTCACAGTTGTTCATCATGGGATGAAACAATGCGATGTCACTGATTAGAAGGATGGACTTGGTCCTGATCTTGGAACGATGGGTTAATGACACCTTAATCATGCTTTTCACGCAGGATTCATTGTACCCTGGGTCGGTTACCTCATGTCCCGATCTATACGATCCCTTTCTATCTTTCGTCTCATCTCACTGTTCGTGTAATTATAGCTCTTGTTCTGTGTAACATAAAATTTTCATTTCATTCCAGTGATATTTACATGTGTGTGTTTTGTGGAGTTAGTGCAGATTACCTCTAACCCTTCTAGTGCCCACGGACACTTTAAGTGTGGTTACACAAGGGCATTATAGGTTGAAACCTACTTTGGGGAGGATCCATTTGTGTAATTTTGTTGTAATCTTCATTAATTCTCTGGCTAGAACACACAATTTCTTACCCTCAGCTTAATATTCATAAATTTCTTTCCCATTTATTTACCTTCAAAATTTTAACGTTCCAATGTACCATTACATTCCCTTTTCTTCATAACCGCCAAAGTTTTAATTGTTAAATTCACATCTTTATCATTCAAAGTGCCTCTCGAATTTATGTAATTACCCTTGCAGCCATTAATCCTTTCCAATGTCCTCACTTTACACATTAATTTTACGAAAAATCATTAGAAATTCGGTTTCCTTAAGGTGTCTCATTGCAGTTGGGCCGAGATATCGCGTACGCGATATCGCGTCCCCTATTCCTATAAATAGGGGACCCCGCCACAACACTTGGCTTCATTTGGCATTTACGCGGGGGGAATTTTTGAATTTTTTCTCTGCGACTTGCGATTGCGTGACCCTTGCTTTCTCACCTATATCTCGCACACAGGTACTCCGATTTGAATTCTGTTTGAACCTGCTTGAACCCGAAGTGTTCAGTTTAGTCGTGGGGGAGAGACACTTGCGGAAAGTGCCTAACTTTTTTGAAATTTTTCATCACCCAAAGGACATCAATTCGGGTAATTAGCACTAACACTTAGCAAATTATGCCAAAAATCATATAACCTTACGTATACCAGGAGATTAAAGTATAATTTCCCCTAAGTCTTGGGACCCGTTATCATAATTTTCGGGCACAATCACACAATAACATACGATCTTTATTTAAGGTAAGTAGTAAGGTATAACTTGATTTCCTAAACAACCTTACTAATGTTGGCCCGTGTGATTGCAGATGGCCCCGAAACGCTCTCAGCAGAAGAGTCCTAACCAAGGTGGAGCAAAACAACCTAGGAGAGGTCAAAGGCAAGACCCTGCTAGACAACTTAATGAACAGGAGGTACACTCATTCAGTATCCACCAAAAAGAACCTCCTACCAGACGATCTGAGTAAGCAGAAGGAGGAGCTGTTGCGCCTGAACTGGGACAACAACTCACGTTGCCCCCGGAATGTGTTCAGGCTATCCGCACGAAGTCCACAGTCACTTTGGTGATTGTGGAACTCAACTTTGAATCTTTTGCAGAGTTCGCTCCTGAGGCTGTTAGGGATCACCTCAAAGGGTCTCCCTTATGGCCTGTCCTCTCTGAACAAGGTACCTGGTACTTAGGAGAAACGTACCTATTCTGGCACAATAAAGAGCAAGGCACGACAGTCAACATTGGTGGTGTCACAGTAGATTTTTCTGCACAGGCGATTTCGGAAGTGTTAAACCTTCCAAATTCAGGCCCCCATGTTGCTCGGTTATCCACCTGATCAGACCCTGATGTGCGAAAGGATTGGCTAGAAAAGGCTTATGGCAGAGATAAGACTTTTGGTGAGCTGACTACGGAAGAGAGAGTTTATTTCAAGATTGGAACCTATCACCTCTTCCCCACAAAAGGTTTAAAAAGAATATCAACGTACGCGGCAAGAGGATGTGCAGTGTTGATGGGAAAGGTTAACGCTAACCTTCCTCATCTATATTTAACGGAGATCCTAAGGCGATTCGAAGAACGGAAGACAGGGAAAATGGCACTCCCTTTTCCCTGCCTTATCATAAAACTGTGTCGTCGGGCAGGTATTAGGGGATATACAAATGACGTCCTCCGAAAAGCCCAAAATGCTTCTTACGCTGAATTGCTAAAGGCGCCAGCTCCAAGAAAGAGCACTGGCGAAGAGTTGGGACCTGATGAAGAAAATGAAGAACAAATGACTGGATCCCCTGCAACTCATCTTGCAGGACCTAGTCAACCTCCAGCCACAGGTCCCAGCCAACAACAAGAACAAGGACCCGGTATAGGTCGGGATTAGCCGCCGCCGCAAGACTATAGATCGTCAATGAGCCATCTAAGGGCCATTGCTAATACAGTCAGTTGGGGAAGTCGTGATGATGCCAATCTCTTCCGTGTCATCGATGATGTCAACCAGCCTTCGATTTCAGTAGATCGCACAAGGGGTGAATTGTCATTGCAAACAGGAGGAGGGGAAAGTAGATGGTTACAACAGATCTCTGGAAACGCAGCATCTTTTCAAGTGCAATTAGAGACTGGTGAAGGGGCCACGGTGGTGGTCATGCAACACCAGGATGCCGCAGGAGCAGCTGATGTGGTCATTGACCACATCAAAGAGTCTTTTAATGTACCTGTTGTGCCACCAGCAGATCTCTCAGGAGCACTGGATGCTCAAACTATCGTCGGAACCTCAATGACTCCTACAGAACATGAGGATGTATTGGATAGATTACTTCAAATAGGACAAGTTTTAACGCAATACAGTCAAACCTCATTTCAACAAAGGGGAAGCTGGTCATATCCGAAGTAAGGGCTGAGCATGCTGAGGCTGAAGTGCAAAAATTACAAGAGCAGCTCATCGCCTTACAAGCAGCACAGCGAGACCCCTTGTGATTGGTTCCCGCAGACTAGCTAGATAATTTTAAAACTGAGCAACTAACGAAATTAATTGTAGAAAATAAAAAGGTGGCAGAAGAAAAGGAGACGGCCACTTGGGATGCCTCCGCAGTAAAGGCACAAACTCATGTGCATCTTAAGGCACTCAAGGCCTTGCAAGAAGAGAATAAGCAGTTGGTTGCTGATAACCTTCGGTTGACTTTTGTGGAGAAGCAAAAGAATGTTCTCGATGAGCACTTTCATCGGCTGTGAGAACAATTCATTCGGGTCAACCAAGATGTAAGCCGTTTAGCTAGAGAAAATCGAACCCTCTCAATGGAGGAGGTACGCGCTATTCGACAAAAATCAGCCATCGAGATTAGTGCGTGGCAAAATGAGGCTAAACGACATGAGAAGCTGAAGGAGCACTTCCGTGATCAGGTGGGAATGTACAAACAGAACTTGGAGAAGGAGATCCATATGGCCAAAGCCCAAATCAATAGCATCAGTACCAAGCACACTGATTGGGGGGCCATATTGGACACTTATGCCTACGCCCACTAAGCGAAAATTAAGAACCGGGACCTGCAGATCCAAGACTTAACTAAATACATGGAGTTGGCAAATCTTCGATATGTCAACCTGGTCATGTTAACAGCAAGATGCCCGAGGTCAGAGCTCAAGCAGCAGGTAGCTTCCACCCATATCAAATATGAAGCAGAATTTGTAGAACGAAAGAAGTTGGCTGAAAAACTAGAGGTTGCAAATTCTGAACTCGCGGTGGTAAAAGAAAGCTACCAAGGATAGAAAGATGTGGCAACCGACTTGGCTCGACAATTAACAGAACTTCATGAATACAAAGACCGAGCCAGAGCTTATGAAGAGGAATGACAGGTGTTCGCGGCATGGTACGTCAAAGCTAATCAGATGTTCCCGCAACTACCCTGTCCGTGGGACGTGCCGACTCCATCAAACATCGGAGCATCAGCATGGACGGCACAATACCCTTGGACCAAAGAGGAGAAGCTCCAGGCTATTCTTCAACATCATCAACCTTCAACGCTTGGAGCACGCGACAAAGGAAAAGTACCCATGGAGGAGCCACTGCCACCAGGAACTACATCAGTTCCACATTTTTGTAGTTGTAGTATTTTTTCTCTGTGTTGTGTCTTCCCACACTGCGGCATTAGTCCATTTCTTTTTTCTAGTTAATAATCCCATACCTATCCACTGTGTAATCACTGAAGCTTGTTCTCATTGTAACTCAAGGATGAGTTTTTATTCAGTCGTGGAGGTATGATGAGACGCGGTTTGCGTCAGCCGCGATATCGCATACACGATATCGCTTCCTTCCCTACGATATCGCGTATGCGATATCGCAGTCTGTCGCCATGTCTATAAATAAGAGGTGGCTCTCCCTTGTTTGGGGATCCCAATTTTAGTGTAGCGAAGCTCTGGCAGTTTGATCCCTCCAGAGTTAGAATTTTTCCCGTGTCTGCCCGTAGTGTGGTGAATGTGATTGTACGGTATCTTTATTCGAGTGTGCTGTACTTGGACACGAACATGACCAGCAATAAAGATCGAGATTACTTCATCATTGCAGCATTCACTTAGTTTATTTAATTTTTATTTATTTAATTTTATTTATTACTTTCATAGCGCGGTGTAAGTACGACTTAGCTACGAGCATCTACGGGTGTGTACGGCTAGTTAAGGAATCGGTTACTCATCGCGATTAGTTTCTCACCCTTGAACTCCTAGAAGCGGAATGAGTACGACTTGATTACGAGCATTTAAGTGTGACTTCTTGGTAGCCTAGTGGTGTAGGGGTACCTCGCCACTTGTAAATTTTCAAATGCTACCACAACAAAATTTCTAAGGGTTTTGGTAGATGTCTTGCATTTTTGTAGAGCCTCCTCCAGAATTCTTCTAGTGATGATTTCAATACCAAAGGGGAAAAAAACTACATTTTACTAGGAGCCATATTCATCATATTTATTTATGTTCTTTTGTTTTTACTGTTCTTGTAGTCACACGCTACAAGAATCATTTAGGGTCTATCTCTTTTTCTTTGAAAATCAAAATGATGATCTTTCCTCCCACAATTTCCACCCTCCAAAAGATTTTAACACTAAGGCTGTTGTGGCCATCATCACCACCAACAATGATGAATTTTGGGATGCGTGTGATGCATGGCTTGTGTTGGCTCACAGGTATTGCATCTTCTATTTACCAACTGCTCTTATGGATTTGTAAACTAAATTCCTAGCTTGAGTGGAATCCACCCCTTTTTTGGTACTCTTCTCTTTCTTTTGAAAACTCTATTGTTGAAATCATTAATCTCTATATTTTAGCTTACCTCTGATAAAAACTATTGTGTATGTGGTAGAATTGATAGATTTTAATTCCTTAAACATGGTAGCATGAAGAATACATGACAAGTGTTTGATAAAATGTTATGCAAAGTAACATGCTTCACCATGTTTATTGCCTACTTAAGCTGTTTGATTTGATTCTTTCCTCAACTTGATTAGAAAAATATAATCCAAAGGATTCAATGTTGTGAACTTCATTCAACATTATCATTGCTTTGGAAAAGATTCAACTGGAATCATTCTTTACAATTCTTGGTTTTGCCATCTAGATGGTTCCGCACAGATGTATATAGTTTCTTCCTTTTAAAATTTTTCAGAATTTTGGTGTAGGGAATAAACTTAAGAAAATTAACTTTCCCAAATTATAGAAGTTTAATTAATGATATAGAAATTAAACTCCTAGAATTTTGTGAGAAATATGTTGAACCTTCATAGGTTTTTGATGTTTCTAGATTTTAATCAATTGTATTATTTCTATGGGTTGTTTATTTTGTCATTGTTTGAAAGATATGATTGTTGGCCATATTTATAATAAATTGTTTTCAAAAATCTCGTCTACTTAACAATGTTTCATAGATGTTAGTGATAATGGCCTCCATCTTTAATTCAATCTTTGCCTCTCTTTTTTTAATGCTTATACATGCAGTCCATCCCATATATCTCACTATATATATCAAGCCTATTTTACTTCACTTCTTCTATACTTAATTCTTGTTTTTAAAATTTCACAATGCAGAGAATATAACAACTATTGTTGATAGCCCTTTTTTTCTCACCGTTTTAATAGGAATGATTATAATTCACTTTTGAGAAGGTGACTGATTCTTAATGTTCTAAGAAAACTGCTTTGTACTATGCTTTGAAAATTTCATTTCACTGATCTAATTCTATCTCATCAATTATCCAAAGAGATCTATCTTAAATAGATTTTTTGGGAGTTTGCAAATAACTCAATCTTTCTACTATCCTTTAATCAATGAATGCCCATTCAATCATTTTAATCCAATGAATTCTTTTAAACCATAAACCACTACTCCATGGAATATATAAAATGGTTAATAGTTTGGTGCAGAGGATGAGGGTGTTGGAGATACAAGGTGACTAGCCGCATTAGATTATGAGGGTTTTGGAGAACTATTGGGTTGAAAAATTGGCCATTTCTTGGATCTATTATCTGAACCACCTGGCTAAAAGGCTGGCTGTAAATTTATAGCCCTTGTAGCATTTCATTGCTACAACTATGGGGGAATTTTTCCCTACATAAATGGAGCAAGAGGTAATTGGGTTGAAAGTAGAGGAATGTATGTAGATAGATGCGGAGGGTGGTATGAATATGAGGAATTTTCATGAGTAGATGGTGAATGAGTTCGATGGTACTCTAGAGAATAATAATGATGTTGGAATGAGGCGTGGCTAGCAGAGCCACATGGAGAAATGGATTGTTGAACATAGTACCCATATGGATGCAGTTTCCGGTAAGGGTATTGTTGTCTTGGTGGTGGTATCCCCCATGAATGTGATTGTTGCCACTGCTTGTATTGCTCATAAGGTTGTGGTGGAGCTCCACTTGGATAGTAAGCTTATTATTGCTAGTGGAACTGCCTCAGATTTCTTTGAGGATAAGGCAATCTTCTAGGTGATTACCTCCTTGCTAATCAAGGATTCAGTGCATACACCTGATGAGTAGCGAGGTACCCCTACACTCAACCATACGAAATGAGCGTAGCACGCGTGATCCGGTCGAACTCCGTAGACTAAATGCCTAAACGCCGCAAGGAACACTTGGGGTTAATCATTCGTTGTCTTCCCAGACTTACTTGTTGTTGTCACATTGTATGGTTAAGTAAGTCCGAGGTATATGATTTTTTTGGTATTTTCTGATTTATCTCCTATGCTAAACGGTGAAGGGTTGAGAGACTAAAACTAATTCTAACTACAGCACTAAGTCCTAGCGTTAGCATCCATTCCCACTTCCCGTACACACCCTGAACTGTGCAACTGTGGCTACCAAACACTAATCGTTACTGGGATTACCACACGTAACGCACGTGCTCGAAGCAGTCGTACTGAGGC
>MNCI01036589.1:335447-365628 GCA_015680685.1 Gnetum montanum | reverse complement strand
TAGGGACAGATCGATCTGGGGGTAACACAATGTTACCTTGCAAGTCTCTCCACCGCAGTTGTTCATCTTGATGGAGAATAAAAGTAAAATCAGGCACATACTCATCGGGATGAGTATATGTCACCTTAGATTGTTTAGGACTCGGCTGATTTAGGTTATGTGTCTAATGTTGACTGTCTCCCGTGTTATCCTTAGGTGAGTTAACCTTATGAGAAGAAGCCATTTTACTAATGTGCTATTCACCGTTATATATGTTCTTAATTAACTAATTAACCCAAAGGTTCGTTAAGGCTCACAACGATGTGAAAGATTTCCTAATGTTCTAATTGGCATACAAACACTTAGTCCCCGGCAACGGTGCCAATGATGAGTGGCGAGGTACCCCCTACACTCAACCATACAAAACGAGCGTAGCACGCTCGATCTGGTCGAACTTCGCAGACTAAATGCCTAAATGCCGCAAGGAACACTTAGGGTTAATTAATCGTTGTCTTCCCAGACTTACTTGTTATTGTCACGGTGTATGGTTAAGTAAGTCCGAGGTATATGATTTTTTTGGTATTTTCTGATTTATCTCCTATGCTAAACGGTGAAGGATTGAGAGACTAAAACTAATTCTAACTACAAAACTAAGTCCTAGCATCAGCATCCATTCCCACTTGCCGTACACACCCTGAACTGTGTAACTGTGGATACCAAATGCTAATCGTTACTGGGATTACCACACGTAATGCACATGCTCGAAGAGGTCGTACTGAGGCACTTAACTAACCTAAGTATGACAAGAAGCCGATTCCTTGACTAGCTATACACATCCGTAATAAAGTTGTACTTGTCCCACATTCTAGGAGGTAAGGGTGAGAGAATCTAATCGCGATGAGTAGCTGATTCCTTGGCTAGCCGTACACGTTCGTCAATGCTCGTAACCAAGTTGTACTCATGCCGCGTTACTAGGAAAGTAATAAATAACATTAATTAAACCTATCCATGCACTGCAAGGTTTATCCACAAAGCTCATCTTTGTTGTCGTACACAACTTACGTTCAGGTACAAAGCTGCTCGAATAAAGAACCGTTCACTTGGGGGACTCCTACTGTGGGCACATGGAAAATATTCTATCTCTGGGGTGATCCATCCGCTAGAGCTTCGCTACTTTACTCCTATGATTTTAAAATGAGGGGAGTGCCACCTCTTATTTATAGATTTGGCGGCGGACCACGATATCGCGTACGCGATATCGCAGGGAACAACGTGATATCGCGTATGCGATATTGCAAGGGATGCGATATCGCGGCGGACACGATATCACGTATGCGATATCGCGGCCTGTGCAATCCACATCTCATCAACACCCTAGACTCTTGTAAGTGTGACATCATAGGGCAACATCCCTTAGGGTGTTCATATTGACAAATGTCACATCGAACATCATCATCAAAGTCTGTCTCCACAACTTCTTCTACTACAGTAGCTTTGCCTGTACCTCTTTGGTAGGCATGTTTAGCTTCTTTTTGCCTCTTGTGTTCATGATCACTATTCTACTCTTTGGATTCTTCAGCAATCTTCATAATAGTTTGGAATTTTTTATCTAAATAATCCCATAGTTTATCAACCTTTTCCAAAATATCAAAAATAGAATTTTGGATGGGCAAGGTTTTCCTATTCACCACCTTGTCGAGTGGTGACTCCTCTCATCACAAAATTGGACCTTCCTTTTCCTAATGGAAGGGTCCCTATTATATTCTTTTGCACTTTCCCTCTCTCACAACTCACCTTCTTCTTTTGCTACCTACTCTATCAACCTTTGGATTTGATGAGCTCTTAGTTCAGACAATCTCCCTTGGACATAAACCCCAAGAGTTCTTTTGATTTCTACTTTGAGCCCATCTATGATGTGGTGGAGTTGTTCCCTTTAAGAATAACCATGGCTAGGACATTAATGCAAGAGAGAATAATATCTGCCCATGGTGGCATCCAAGGGTTTATGTACTTCCTATTTCTTGCATTGGATTTGCCTTCTTAGATTAGACACTCTAGAGTACATCTAGTATTTGTCATTAAATAGTGCTAGCATGGTACTTCATCTGCAAATGGCTTCTAGTTGTAAGAACCAATACCAGTTTTTTGCCTCTTTGATGAGTGTCATGGGAAATAGCTTCAATTTCTACTAGTCATTCTTTATGTTTTGTAAGGCACAAGCATTATGAAAGGCTTGTAGATGGTTTTGTAGATCAGAGTTGTATCCCCCCTCAAATCTTGGGATATTGTTCGTGTCTAGGTGCTTGATCCGACTATCCCTCACATGCTTAGTCAAATTTTTTATAGCCTTTGCAATATTTAACATGCTTCAAATAACCAGTAAAGGCTCATCATCATCATTATTTTTTTTGTTGTCAATGATGTCCTCTATTAGCCCCTTCATTCATTTTTGGGTTGGCGATCAATATTATTGTCCCGCTATTCATCTCCATCATGGTTGTACCTTTTGCAGTGTTTTTCAAAACTAGAAGAGGAAGAAGAATATGTAGATGAAGAGGGTGAAGAGGAGGGAGGATTGCCTCCACCATGGTATCTATAGACTCCCCTTTGGTTTTCATGGCCATGTTCATTAGTTTTCTTATCATCTTGATGCTTGTCTGAGCCCCTACTTTGACTACCATCTTTACCTAAACCTAGATTGTTGATAGTGAACTACAGATTCAGGGAAACACCCCCATCACCAATAACAAGAGGTGGAGGATTTTCATGTTGAGAACCCCCAGAGGGAGGATCCTTATTATCATCTTGATTTAATAGGAATAAGGAATTGGGGAACTGTTTCCCATTCACAAACTCATGGTGCTTCTCCTAGTGTCGATCTCTCCAAAATTGTGTTTTAGTGGGATAGTAGTCCTGATAGTCATAATCATGCACAATTTACTCCTCTTGAAGATCTTGGATGCCTAACTTCTTAAGAGTTTAAAGCATCATCATGGGCACAGATTGATTAGAAGGCATTACAATGTTACCTTCAATGTCATGAAATTGTAGTTGTTCATCCTGATGTAGGATGAAGGTGAAATTAGGCACATACTCATCTGGATAAGTATATACCACCTTGCATTCTTTGGGACTAGTGGTTTAGCATCATCACGTCTATGAGAAGAAGACATTTTGCAAAACAAATAAAATATCAGTGTGCTTATGTGATTTTATTACATGTGAAAATGATGTTGACCCTAGGGTTCGTCCAATAATGTTAATGATATTCACTAATCATAGATAGCGCATGTTTCAAACAAAAATATTCCCTAGCAACAGTGCCACTGATGAGAAGTTAAATACCTATATGTTCAACCATACGAATCATGAAGTGTTCACACCTGATTTGATCAAGTTCCACAAACTCTATAGTTTTCCAGTGCACTAGTTCTCTAAGAAGTAAATTGGATGTTGAGGATGTTCATTGTCATCCCAACTACACTTGTGAAGCTTAAGGATATGATTTAAGTATAACTAAGGCACATGATTTTTATCATTTTATATTTTATGGTTTGGGTGCTTGAAATAAATAGGATAGAGAATAAAGTAATTTAATGTATACTTTAATCTAATTGGCAAACTATTTTTCAACTAGTCCTAAAATAAGTATCTAGTCCCACTTGTCATACACATTTTGAACACATATAATGTTGCCTGGTATCAAGCGTTAAGCACTGCTAGGATTACCAAATGTCATACGCATGTTCGAAGTGGTCGTACTTATGTGTTTACTTAATTGCTATTTAGCTTATCTCGCTTAATTACTGAAGAACTTTAAATGAATAATTGAAGACATTAATTGCATGAATAAAACATTTAAGCTATTTAGAATGCTACAAGGTTCATTAAGAAGCTCATCTTTATTGTCGCACACACTATCATGCTTAGCTACAATAGTGCTCAAATAAAGATTTTTACACTCAAGGACTCCTGATGCAGGCTCGCAGGAAAATATTCTAAATTTTGAATGTAAAAACTACAAGATCTTTGCTAAAACTATGACCAAGATGATGTCTAAACATATCGGGTTGGCACATATTTATAGCCAAGAATAGGCCTTGCGTTGATAGGGCCAAGTCAATGCATCAAACAATGTGTCGACAGGGCCTATTTGACACAGCCTAGTTGATGGGGCCTAGTGAATGAGGCCTCATCGATGCGGCCAATTCACGACTCATCACTTGGTATCCCATAGGACTCCCAAGGACCTTGCAAGGCTATGTATACAAGTGGTTCTCTCATAAGTCATATACACAAACCCCTCAGGGAAATAACAAAATGTTAATTACTTAGAAATCTAGGTGAACCCATCAAGATTGCAATATAGATCTTCTTGCAATAAGAATCTATACTACATAGACTAATCAAGGATTACAAAAAAAAGTATGAAGTGTAGGAGAGATGATTGAACCAAATCATATCTACACAATTTAGGGAATTCACAATGCAAGAGGTAGACACAAATCTAACACTTAATTGATTAAATCAATGATATGAAATAAAAGATCTAATCATGGCAAGTCAATAATTACTTAAACCCTAGGAGAATATGTAGCAAAGGTGGTAAAGCTTGCAAGCAAACTTTCCCTATTTCAACCCTTGTAAAAGATCACCCAATGAAAATATTTATTTAATGTCAAAGTCTACATGACCAATCCAATGAGATGAATTCAAAGATTATCTTTAATTGCTCTCTTAATAAGGTTCTATACACATTCTTTTATAATCCTTATGATAAGCAAAGTTTTCTACATTAAGCTAGAATTAGAGAAACAAGTAGGAACAACTTTTTTATTTGCTTCAATAGCTACTTGGGACATTGTATTTGTGGCTTGAACATCCACTTAGCAAAGGTTGGCTCTTGTTTGGGACACTTGAAAATATTTGGGATATCTAGCCTATCATCTTCTTTAACTCTAGTTGGATGTCCATTCTTTAGCTTGGATATCCACCTTAGACTAAAGTTTAAGATCATTTTTCATATTGTTAGAATGTCCACATAGAATTTAGGAAATCCACCATTGACTGGGACATTCACTTTTTGGTTGGAATATCCACCCTCAAATTGGAATGTCCTAATTGGAACTTCCCACCTAAAAGTTCATGAGACCTTCAAAGCTCTCTCAAAATCTTCTTTGACAATCCTCAGTAATAACAAGTATTCAAATGCCATGTCATCACCTTAGTTTAGAACTTTCCAAGGAAATTTGAGACTTCTCAAGAAAACTTGAGACTTTTCAAATTCTAGCTTGGGGCTTCTAGTTTATCTTTCCATGGGACCTTAGGCTTTTCTAGGAATCTTTCAGATGCAATCTCCCATGTTTTACATTAGCTTCCAAGTATTCTAAACATCTCATGCTTGCACACAAGCAGTCATCAAAATTCACTTTTTCATTTACAACTCTTGACTCAATAAAATAGGAAATTAGTTAATAACCACATACCTCAAGAAATGAAACTCTTACTACCAAAATAAATACTTGGATGATTAGGCATATAATTGGTACTTTCTGAAGGTTTGTAATGTCATTTGCAAGTGCTCTACATGCAATTGCTCATCAAGTGAATACACTAGGATATCATTTATGAACACAATCACAAATTGATTTAGGGACAACTACAACACACTATTCATGAGCTCCATGAAAACTACTAGTACATTTGTCGACCTAAATAGAAGCACTAGAAAGCCATAATGATCATATCAGGTTCTAAATACTATCTTTGATACATCCTACTCATGAACCTACACCTATTGATATCTAAACTCGAGCTTAATCTTTGAGAAGACCTGTACCACTAGGCTAACATCTTATTGTTCATGTGGTATGGCTAGTTGACATGAGTTATGATGTTTATATGGCCTCATGGTTATGCAGTGGATAGTTTATGACATTATTAGGTTTCATTGATAATTGGATTAGATGTTCTGTAAGTATGTTATGGAACATGGATCCCTTGGTGTTAATTGGGAGTAGGAAAATTATTGGGAAACCTTAGAACATATAAATTATAAATAAATTAATTTATATCTTATTTTTATAACTAAAAAATAATTCATTTTACATTTTAGCATTCTCAATCATGCATCCTAGGTTCCTTCATCATTTTCCTTTCCTCTTTATACTCCTCCATTCCTTGGGCAATTTCTATGATTTGTAGATTATTAGGAAGCTAGTGTTGGGTAGGCTATAGTTAGGGAGGTTCGGTTTGGGTTTTGGAAAATCTCTAACCTCGTGAGAAACATTTTTCTATCTTGGTTTTTAGATTTCAAATTTTGAAAAGCTTGCAAGATTTCAAGTGTGATTCTTTACTCATGTCCTATTTTGTATTTTGAGAACTTTGTGCATTCTCATGGGATGATATGTTTGGGATGGATAGGTATGAATTAATGTTTAGTTACTTGGAAATGTTATGGATGTTAGTTGTGTGCATTTCCTATTAATCAAATAAGATATTAGAGATTTTGATATTCGATTGATGAGCCTATGGATTTGGTGTCTCCAAGAGAGTGCATACTATGCATATTATGTTGTTTCATTATATACTATGATTTTTTAAAATAAGTAATGGATGTGATTTATAAGATTGTGAAACACATAGAAAATACTAACTCCTCTAAAAATCATAAGTGGATAATAAATAATATTAATATTTTTTTATTTGTGTGTAAACCCAAAGGATCTGTTAGACAAATGAACTTATGTGAAATACATCAAAGGCAACTTATGTGAAATGCATAAAAGGTAATAAATTTGTTTAATATTGATGTTACTTAAACACATCTTCTATATAATTCCCTAGAACTAACCTTGATAGCTTGAATAGCTTTTACAAAAACTAACTAGAGATTTTTCATTTTCATCTAAGGAAACATGTTCCATAATATTCTAATCATATATTTTGCTCATGTTCTATCACTTGTAGTAAATGAAATCAACATATTTTGTTTTCATGCTACTCATTTTTCTATTTTCCAATTTCAGCTTGAAAATGATGTGATCCCATTCTTATTCTTTTAATTAGTGCTCTCTTGAATATTAGAATTATTGCATGTAGATATCTATTACCTTTAATATTAAAGCTTTTTGTATTTGTGTCTCATTTTGTCATCTCTATAAAACTTTCTCTACGATAAGTTTTTAAGCTTTTTTTTAATTTAGTATTTTATCAATATTATTAATATCCTATTTTTGTAGCCATAATTGGCCTTCATGGATTCACCCTTATTGTTGAGATTTTTGAATAATCTCCTAAGATGTTATTGCTATTTTTGATACATTACTCCAGCGTTCAAGGACAAACAAATTACCTTCTAATTAAAGTATTGCATATGGAACTTGAATAAAAGTATTGCTTTTAAACTTTTTCCCATATTCTTCAATGATTCTTAATTAAAACCTAGGCCCCACACCACACATGCATAAAGCACTATAGTTGGTACAATTATTTTAAAAAGATATTTGTACAATAATGAAGTTCTATATGTAATAGACAACTTTGTAGATAGAAAAATTAAAATTAAAGAAGCCTTTGTAATTAAAATTCATTTTAATAATGTTAATCAATATCAAGGCTATTTTACCCACTTAAATTGGTGGCCAGTAATCTAAAAATCTTATTGAAAATTCTACTTTATGTAATCTTTTATCTCTAATTCACCATTTTTTTATTTTAAATCATTTTTAGTATGTTTTATGGTTAATTACATGCTTATTACCTTATATGTTAGAAATTATGAGTTTAATTATAATTAGAAAATCATTAGGCTATTATTTTTTAGCTCAAATCTTTTACATATTTTTTTTTAACTAATTCTTTTGATTTACCTTTCATACATGGTGTTTACTTTTATGGTTTTTTATGATAGTTTCACTTTTCCTAAAAGTATCCATTAAATCTTTTTAAATTTATTTTTTCTTTTTTTCTTGTTTTCTTACAACTAGCCATTTTTATTGTTGTTATTATATATTTTAATTTTTTTTCATTTTTTCCTACAACTAGGTGCTTTCATAGTTTCTTTTTCTAAAACTAACTATTGTGCATTTCATCTCAACAAGTCATTAACTATAATGTTATTTATTCTCTCTCTAGTTCTTGAATAATCTATTCAAACTAATGATAAATATATTATGATTGAAAATGTCTTGCAAAAAAAAAATGCAAGCAATGGATGCTATAAGGCTTATATTTTTATCCTAGTTTCAATAACTTTAACAATTTTACAATCCATACTTCAATGCTTGACAAGTTATCTCCTTGCTAACTTCCCATTCATAGTGAACCTTGGGCTATTAAGTGTCAATGTATTTCCAATACACGATATAAGCTTGGCGTTTTCTCTCTTTCATCTCTTCGTAAGTGGAATTGATGGGTTACTTGGTTTGAATGCTAAATTTTCTATTCCATTAATGTCTTTAAAAAGTCCACATTTTAAAATTCCTTTGCATAATTTGTATAAAACTTTAACTATTCAAGATTTTAATAGTGGTTGTCCTATACCTCAAATATTTTATATGAACTAAGGCTAAGATAACATTTCACAAGTAGCCCTCTCAAACTATTCTTAGGTTTCCATAGCCATACGGGAGGCACTCTAGGCAATAGTATCCTAAAATGAGTTTTCTTTCCGGTGTTGGTGCATCCAAATTTTATGCATCAACAGTGATGATGTTAAAGTTATTTCAAAGATAAGATTTCCTTTAAATTTTTTTTTTTTTTTTTGCCAAATAATTGTCTTTGAATGAAGATCCTCAAGACCAAACTATCAAGACATTTATAAAATATACCTTTATTAATTTAAATAATGACCGTTGTTGAGAATAGGATCTAGTGATAAGCCATGAGTAGACCTGGACACGTGACCAAAGATATGTGAAATGACCAGTACAGAGACAACGATGAATATCCCATTTAACCCGGCACGTACCACCTAAGTTGGCCTTTTAACTTTCCTGATTTTGCACGTGTTTTGTGTGATCTTGCGTCCCCTTAAATGAAATGCGAGGAGACGGTGCCAACTAAAGACACGGGAATAATACGTTAAAATAATTAAATATATACAAGTACTCATCACTTATTATTGCAGAGAGTTTCGGCGAACTTTCTTAGCTTTTCATCCATCTACGGAGCCAGAAACCCAAATTTGTCGGGGATTTGGCAGCGTGAAAAACATGTTTTGTATATCATGAAGATTTAATGTAGAGCAGTGGATACTTGAATGAACTTTTCAGAGAAACAATGCCCAACATTTTTTTTAACCTCAAAGAATCAAAGAATCTGACGCATGTCGTCTAGCCAGAGCTCAGAGACATGAACTTACCTTTGCCATGAAATGAAAAACGTGACAGCGTGGGCCATGTGGCCTTCATTATTGTGCCTGACCTTTCCCATATTCAAGAACACCGATGAGGGGATTTCATATAACAAGACACTGCATAATAATATTCTCACCTTAAATACCTCAAATCAAATTTTGCGTTGTAAAATTGCAATGAAAAGCACCGATGGCCGTAGAAACTTGACCCAAGAGCCTGGAAATTAATATTCATTGCAATGGGGTTAGTTGCCTGTCAACGTTAAATTTTTAAAGGAGTTGAATCATCTTCACTTTCAATTCAACGTTAAATTTTTAAAGGAGTTGAATCATCTTCACTTTCAATTCTAAGATGTTTAGAACTCAAGCAAAACTTCTTGATAGCTTTGGAATAATTAATTGGAATAGTAGCTAAGAGATAGTGAGTTTCTGTATCTAGTTTATTGATGCAATAAAAATAAAATTGTCTCTTGACTGCATTTAGGTTAAATACTTCTACTTAACTAGTGGGCAAATATTATTTGGATTAAATACTTTTAATTGACTAGCTAGCAAATATACCGACGGACCATGATCTGGTACATTCTCCAGAACTACTTTAAAAAATTTATCTCACCTTAAGATATGCAGAGTAAAAGTGTAGCGACTTTTTATTATCGTTAGACGCAATTGCTTTTCCGTGAGCACGGCGCCAAACCAGTAGTACAACCGATTAACTTTTAACTTTGAATGCTTG
This sequence comes from Gnetum montanum, assembly GCA_015680685.1. Lineage (NCBI taxonomy): Eukaryota > Viridiplantae > Streptophyta > Gnetopsida > Gnetales > Gnetaceae > Gnetum > Gnetum montanum. The sequence goes on along the minus strand of MNCI01036589.1, from coordinate 355,555 downwards.
TTAACGGCAGGTTTCTGCCGCTGCAGGATAATAATAAAAACTCTAAAACAGTAATTTCATGAATATTGTATAGTTTTTTTATTAGAAAAACGAAAAAAAAACAGATTTTATGAAGAAAATGTCATGGAATGTACAGTTTTTTTATTTTTCATGAATAATGACGATCAGATTCTGCGATCTGATCCAATTTTCCAATCTATGGAACACTGAATGCGACTGTTCTGTGCAACAGTCCCCATGACAAGGTCAGTATAATACTGCTCCCCAGCACGGCAGTCTGCATCTCAAATAATTATTTACGTTGACACATTTGTAATTGACAAAATGGTAAGCATCGCTCACCGGTTTGTCTTTACTGCGGTATTCATTACTTCGTTTGGGTGTCTTACGTAGAAGAGAATTGAAGGGGGTCTCTTAAAAATTGGATATGTAGTAGCGGACAAAACCCATTCCCTGCACATCTCAATGGTGGCCTTGGCCTTAACTTTGTGGATTGTATTTGTGGAATTATTTTTGGGCTTTCTATGGCAAAAAAGAAAAAGGACTTTCAAGGCATTCGTTTTCCCCTGGTTTTGTCTTTGGCGTTTCAGGATCATCCTGTGAGGTGTTTTGTTACTTCCTTCCTGATTTGCACTTTTTTTAAGGGGAAGTATGTTTACAGTATCTCATTATGCAAGCGGTGAATCAGGCGATTCTTCCTTTTTTACTTTAATCACTTTCCGTTTTTTTTGGTTTAAACAAAACTTAGCTAAACTCATTACTGGTTTTGTATTGTTTGTTATAAATATAGTACGAGGGAGCTGCTCGAGAAGATGGAAGAGGACCTTCCATATGGGACACTTTCTCTCATACTCCTGCTCTGTTTTTCCACTCATGCATTTCGCTTCCTTGATCGTTGTTTCATGTTGGACTTCTGCAGGTTGAACCGCTGACGTAGAACTTGCAGCAACTCACCGGTGAAAAAATGTTTGTGCAATGATCATTGAAAATTGAAGTTGATATATCAATTCACGCCCTAGTCTTGATTTTGGTGATAGGAAAAATCACTGACGGGAGAACAGTGACGTGGCGGCAGATTTTTATCACCGCTACAAGGTTGTTTTTTCTAAAGCCGAAAGGCTTACGTTAGATCTTGAAAACAAATACTTCAATTAAGCCTCTAAGTAATAAGAGAGAGCCTATGGCTACCAAGTGCAAATGAACTAGACATTGGAGAAAGATTTAACAGAATGTTGCAGTGTTCATGCTAATTCTTAGAAAGAGCTTGTACAAATCAGATAACCGAGGCAGCCCATTTTTAAGTACCAAAAATCCTTTACTTTTAAAACGTCAAAAAGGAAAGCAGGATTTTCACTTTGATGTGCCACAGGCCCTGGAGGACAGCCACAAGGGATTTCTGGCTCCACAAATCATGTAAGTAAAACCGCCTGTACAGGCGCTTTGCTTGGCTGGTATTAACCCGTTTTTTCTTCTATTCCAGCGCTGATTAACTAAACTGTGGAGGTCATATACAGCGATGATTTCAAGCAATACGCAGAGCTCTGTTTCATAGAATTCGGAGACAGAGTGAAGCAGTGAACGAGCCAGGGCTACGACTGGGGCCAATTCGCTCCGGGACGATGCCCCAGATTCAAGTCCACAAACTGCACTATTGGGGACTCTGACGTAGAACCATACTTGGTGCTTCACCACATGCTGCTGGCTCATTCTGCTGCTGCTGTTGATATTTACAGACGCAAATTCCAGAGTAGCAGAATAACAAGAATAGGCATCGTCCTTGATTCCAAAGGCCTGGTCCCTTACTCTCACTCCCCAAGCGACATTAATGCCGCCTCCAGAGCCTTTTGGGTTTGGATGGTCTCTTTCCGTCTGCAGATTTTACGATATTTCGACTTTCATTGGCAGCGTATTCTCCGTCTATAGTTCAATTGCCTCATTCGAGACTTCTCCTGCGAATTAGGAATAACAACCTGATCTTAACTTTTTACTGAATTTTCGTAGAGCATGAAAATGAAAAGGTTGAGGAAATAGGAATGCGCAATTCTCTGAACAACATGAAATACATATTATTATTGCTGTTCGTGGACAGGCGTATGAATCCGCAGGTGGAAGGGGATTATCCTGAAATAATGCGCGATTTGGTGAGTTCTAGGCTCCCCAGATTTAGAGCGAAGGAGAAGAAACTGTTGAAAGGATCGTTTGATTTCATTGGCATCAATTACTACACTTCAATTACGTTAATGCCAGCTCTGTGGAGCCTAATCTAGGGGAGCTAAGTTATGGTACTGATTCTCTCTGGCAGAACTCAGCTGTATGTAACCTCAAACATGAAGCTTTGCTTAAGAACTAGCAGCAGCAGTAATATAGTTTCTAAATTCAAATTTGATAAACATACCCTGTATCAGTTGAAAGGAATGGAGTGCCACTTGGACAGCGGGTAAACTTTAGCCCATTTTGCTATCCAAAATCTTTGGTGGTTTATGATGATTTTTATGGATTGGGCTCAATGACTTCAATCAAATTAGATTATAACTCTGAAAGCATTGTCGACAGGGAGCATCAACATGGCTTTACAGTTACCCTGTACTCACAGGGACTTCAACATTTGTTGAATTATAACAAGAACAAATACAGAAATCCACCAATTTATGTTACGGAAGATGGTATGGATGTTCTGCAACATCCTCCCATCTAATAATTTCCCAAGCCCCCAAATAAAGATCTCACCCAATAACATAAGCCGCTATTAATTGTGGCAGATTATGATTTCATGAAAAGATGAAGCAAACGTTAAGGATTTGCCTCTGGATAGAGCATTGAATGATAAGGATTAAATACCATGCTCAACATAGGCTGTCAGAGATGCAAGATCCTGTTGATGTAAACCCCCTCCCATGCTAAGCACAGGGCCATGATTGATAATATCTTTTGTAAACTTTTCAACATATAGTCCCTCTAAATCTTTACCCTTTCTAAATGTCAATATCCTAATGACAACAAATATTACCTTCATATAAAAAGATCCTTATAAAACATATACCATATTGAATGATATTATGGAATTGCAATAATCAAAACCTTACATAGTACACTTGACAATTCTCACTAAACATACAACCATAACCAACGGCAAATTGCTGATTTTATTAGGCATTACATAAATCTAATTTGTAACAAGTCTCCGTTCTGAAATAGAATACATGGAAGGGACCATTTTTTTTGGCTTGTAACAAGTATCCGTTCTGGAATAGAATACATGGAAGGGACCATTTTTTTTTTTGGCTTGTCACTGATTGGGTAAGATTTTGCAACTTCTTATCTTTTACTAATCAGGAAAAAGGTATAGTGGTCATGTAAATTTTAAGATATTCATGCTTATCATATTTCTGTTTCTGTTTTCTCTGATGCTGGAATTAGATTGGTAGCCTTGATATTTTAATCCCCACAAATTTTCTTTCATGCATCTTAAGCTCAAGTTGGGTATTATGTTCTACCATTTGGGCAGTAAAACACGCAGATCTATGGTTGTGGTATGGACCTCTGAATTGGTATTAGTTTCTGAATTGCTCAAGCCACGTAATGGTTGCAGGGGGATACATAATAGCAGAATATTTCTAAGTCTGATTACCTAACAAAGCAAGCAAGGATCGGCAAAGTTAGGAAGCATTTCCTTTGGCACCGGGATTCACGCAGAGATATGATATCTCTCATATGTCATCCATTCTATTTGGAGCAGCCGATTAAAGTGCTGGACGACAGCCTAGATCATGGTGAACGTGGGCATTCATGGAGGCGGTGCTAGTACGCAGTTATGGCGGCAACTCTGAGTGGTTACAGCAAAACGTGGCAGGCGTTATGGTGGCAGAGCAACTGACACAGGACGGTGAGAGTTTTCTTTTGCGGGTGGTGGTGGCAGTGTTACGTGGGTGGCAGTAATCACCGGGCCGGAAAGTGGTGGGCACTTAAAACGGCCAAACGGTGGTGGAGAAAGTGCTTGCAGTTACCCGCATAATGTAGATGATAGTGGCAGAACGTGGGTGACTGGTGGAGAGCATTACGTGCATCAATGATGGTGGCGGTTACATACAGAGAACATGGGTGCTATTATGGATGGCTGCTGCAACTATAAACAGTGGCAGAGGTGGTGCCACTAAAAGGGCTGGAGGTGCAACTATAAATGAGAGTCTTTGACACACAGTTCACTAGGGGGACTCTTTCCTTTTTATTCTTGGGCCTTCTCTCTCTTTGTCTGCAACAATGTAGATAGCATAACCCATGTGCAGGACACAAGACATATTGTTTTCTTTAGCACAAAGGCTTGTCTCAATGGTGCAGACGTGGGTGGATGGTCTTTCTGTCTATGGTGCACAAAAGGTGATAGAAGGTGGTAGGCTTTGAGCGACTATAGTTGCTGTCTTGTGCATACTATGGCGGGTAGTCTCTCTTTCTCTCTCTTTTAGCTCCCTAGCACATAGGCAATCTTACTCTCGCATTGTAGCAACCATGGCAGTAGTGCCAAAGAGGTAGCACCTCCCTACAGCAATCTCTCTTCTTCTTTGTCCCTTTTCAGGTAGCAGTCATGGTCTTCCTACTCAACAATGAACACCATCGACAACGACAGATCAATACCATCACCATCAGCACGAGGGAAAATTTATTCATTTTAGTTACTTGTTGTACTCTTAAATTTTTTAAAAAAAAACCTCTTTTTTTAAAATTCCCTGATTTTTTTAGTTTGATTTATTATTTTCAAAATGTAGCCCTCTCCAGCTGAGACTATTCCCAGGTTTCTGTACCCATATGGGAGGCCCCCTAGGCAATAGTCTCCTAAAATGAGTTTTCTTTCTCAGTGTTGGTGCGTCCAAATTTTATGCATCAACACCGTTTTGGCACTAAAAAGAGGACCTTTCTCTGCCCTTTGTTTATAGCTTTTTTTGCATTTTCTAGCCGTTGTTATCCCATTTTCTAAAATATTTATTTTCTATCCTTTTCCAATCCCTATTATGTTTCCCCAAAATTTATTTTTCTTATTTCAAACTTGTTTTATTTAAGATTTCTATTTTCAGCCATTGTTTTGAAAAACCTTTTTAAAGAATTTCCGAGCCCTTTGTTTCCTATTCTCAAAAGTTTGTTTCTTGAAAATTTTTGGGTCTGATCACCCATTTTTCTTTAATTCCTTTTTTTTAAAAACCCCTCATTTCTTAGTCTTGTTTTTGAATTTGTGTTTTGGTGATCCTTACCTTAGTTTTGGGATAGATAAGATGGTTTTATTTAATTATGCAATTTTAAATTTCTTTTTCTAAAATTTTGCATTTTACTATTTGCCTTTTAATTTTATAAGTATTGCAATTTTATACATTTATTTTTCTTTTTAAATATATATATAATATAGCATGTTTTAATGGGTTTTTACCAAAAAATTTATTATTTCAATATTTTCTTTTGTTTTACGCAATTTTATCATTTTATTCTAATAATTATATTTTATAGTTTTGTTTTATGAGTGAACTCCCCTCTACTTGTAACTGACCAATCACCAGTCTCTTTGCATTAAGGAAATGACAAGCTTCACATTTTCCAAATTTTATTTTTAGGAAAACCCAAACTAGGATGATAGCCAATCAACCCTCGGCTCCCTTGGTCAGCAACCCCTTCAACTCACTAATTATCACGATATCCCAAAATCACTTCAAAATATAACTTTTTTTTTCGATCCTAAAAACCCTAGTAGTGATGCCTGCCAACACATACAATATTTCGAAACCTTATTAGGGATCCACAACATTGTCCAAAATGATGTGGCATGTAGATTATTTGTGAAAACATTCAAAACCAAAGTAATCCAATGGTTCTTCATGCTCCCCAATGCCTCCATTAACTCATAGCAATAGTTCAAAAATAAGTTTTTGATTCAATTTGACAAATTCACAAGCCCTACAATCGCATCAAGTAACTTCACAAGCTTAAGGAAGCTACTCAAGGAAAATATTCGGGATTACAACCTAAAATTCCTTCACTAGTTGGCCTATGTGATAAGCGAGATGCGACCACAACCTGATGGCATCCTCAACTTTTACCTATCTACCATTGATCCATTCTTTGCCTATGCTACCAAATCAGACCCCAACATAACAGAAACACGGGGGGTGATGGCTAAAGTCGTGGAGCTAGAACAAATTACCCTTATGAACAGCATTCAAACCCAGTTTGGGATGATGAGCATTAGAAATCCTATGCAACATAGTCCTCTACCTCTACCAACTTTCCCAATGACCAACACTATGTTCCAAACTCTTGTTCCCCTTCAAATGACTCAACCTAAAAATAGCTATTTTCAAGGTCCCGCATCTTCTTCATTCCTATCATCTAACACTAGTTTGATGATGATCAATCGAAGGCCTTAATTTAGTACATCATATACCCAAACAGGGTATCTAATACTATTGAACCCATGACTCAAGCTCAAGATCAAATGACCCAGATATTAACTTTGCTTCAAAAACTTTCCAATGAAGTAGTTGAATTAAAGAGAAACAACAACAAGGATCCTATACAACTAGAAAAGCCTAGTTCATCAGTCAATGATGATTTATTGTCACCTCCATAACACTAGGCAACATTCTAAGAAGACTTGTCCCCAATTTTTAGCATTATATAGCAACAACACCCAAGGTCAACAAAATGGAAAACCTCCTATTATGGTCCTTAATGTACCTTGTGAAATAGAAAATGAAGAGGTTTCCTCATTGGAGCAAGTTATAGTAAACAACCCCAACCTACATAATGCTTTCTACTGTAGACTTACTGACATTATGAACAACCCACAACAACAAACTAGAAATGACCCTTACACTCCTCCAAACATAAGAGCTCCTAGTCAAAGTAACACAAATACTCAAACTAAGTCATCCCAAACAAATGCTCAACAACGATCAAACCCACCTTCTATACTTCAAAGAGCCCCACCTCAACTAGAAGCCAAAGAAGTACCTAAGACTTCTGATCTAGTTGAGGATTTGAAGAAAGTTAAGGCTAACATTTTAATGTATGATCTTTTACACTTTAATGAAATGAAAGAGGTGATTCAAAATGTAGTGCATTCACCTGAACCTAGAAAAGAAAAATCCTTAATCCCTGAAAGGCAAGTTCACATCGCAGAAGGTCCTAACACACTATCAGTAAAAAACACAAACAATTCTATGTCAAACAAAAAAGAGCAACCTCTTTTCCTTACAATTCTAATTATTTTAGGAAAGAATGTTCACAATTATTTGATGGATTCTAGAGCAACTGTCAGTGTCATGCCACTTGAGGTATGCAAGACTTTAGGAGCACAAATGATACCACAAATGAAAAATGTGATTCAACTCGATGGGTCCAACGTACCTATAGTAGAGTCATTAAAAGGAGTGAAAGTGCAACTTAAACAATACCCTACATTCACATGTTACACAAATACCCTGGTAGTTGACATGTCACCTACCTATGGTGTGCTCCTATCTGGGGCTTTTGAAGCCAAGTTTGGGTGCTTCTTTAGGTCAAATTTCTCAGAGCTATTAATCCCTATCAAAGGAAAATCTGAATACATGACTATACCTCAAGAACCCTTCTACAAACAACTAGCTACAATCTTGGATCAACAAAATTAATCTTTGGAAGATTGAAACACTAATCTTTATGTTGGGGTTATTGAGGTTGAGTGCAGTGAACATGATATAAATGACCATGTGAGTGGAGCTAAAAAAATAAATCTTGTCTCTCATACAGGTTCCACCCAATCCTATAATCTTTGAAGATATGTTGCCTTATCATAATGAAAAGGGATTTCTTCTCGGTGATCTGCTACCTTTAGGGGAAAATAAAGATGTAAGTAAAACCCTACCTCTTAAAACATTTGAAGGTGTGCTAAATTTTAATGACACATCCATGGAACGTGCTCCTAGAAAGGCTATATTCGATGACTCACAAATCTTCCAGACAATACCTGAGCACCTCACATTCTTATGCAGTGACGTTACCTGCTGTGGCAATGGCAATGGCAATGGCTTAGTGGAGGTGGGAATGCCCTGCGATGCTGCGACAATCTCCTATCTCGACGTAAATGACAGCTTCATACACTTCCACTCCAAGCATTCTATGTATTATTGTCATTAATGGTTTAATGGTTATCTTTGAAATAGCCGTTATTGATGATATGCAATTCTATAAATTGTTTCTTTTGAAAGAAATTATTTTATTGAACAAAATGTTTAATATTCTTTTTTTCTTTTCTGGCGGTTTGGTTTTCACTCTCGTCTCTTTATGTGCAGTTTCGACAAGAGGGGAGGAGTCAAAAGTTGAGGTGGCAGGCCAATGGAGGAAAAATAAGAATTGATAAAACCCAAAAGAAATTATTTTATTGAAAAAAATGTTTAATATTCTTTTTTTCTTTTGTGGTGGTTTGGTTTTCACTCTTGTGTGTTTGTGTGCAGTTTCGGCAAGAGGGGAGTCAAAAGTTGAGGTGGTAGGCCAGTGGAGGAAAAATTAGAACTGATAAAACCCTATTCACATGGGAATACTAAGGGATCCACGAGCACACAGTTTTAACCCCAAGTCCGTGCAAGGGCTTGCTGTAGTTAGAAATGGGGCACCCTGAATGGTCTTATTGATCGAACAGGGACTTTACCAAATGCAACCAGGGTGCTAGATATAACCGGGGTGTAGCATGGTTAGCCGTGATGTTGATGGGAAACGATGCTAAGTGTTCGATCCGTGTTGATGGCGTTAATAGTGTTAGTGGGTGTGAGTGTAGTCAAGAGTCTAAGAAAAAAATCAAGATGGCAACATGCAAGCTCCACTACCCAAGCATGGCTATGCATTAAAATAGTAGAAAATGCAAATAAAATGCTAAAAATGCAAAGAAATAGAGAGAGGGAGAACATAACACCACCCCAAATGGGGTTGAGCATAGTTAACTCCAAAAGAGGTGAGAAGGTATGTGGTGTATAATAAGCATAGTGGACAACGTATTCACAGTCTCAGAAGTGTCTGGCCGCAAAAACTAATGTTTTGCCATGGTGTTTATGCCTATTGGGCTAGCTACTATAGTGTGTAGTAGGATGCAGTTGTTAGGTGGACTATGGTGGTATGCAACTTTACCTCTCTTTGGTCTGCTGGAATGTCTTTGGTTTGTCGATGCTTTGATTTTGCCTCCCCCAAATTTGCTCTTGCCCAATGCTCAAATTTGTCAACTTTTAAATTTGCCAACTCCCAATGCAAATTTTTACCAACCTCGAAAATGTTAAGGGCTAGGGTATTTATAGGGCTAGGTTTAGTATGAAATGCAAGGAAACTGCCATGTGGCAGAGGGGATGGTTGGGACTATGCTGTCAGCCAACTATGCTCTCCACTGAGGCTAGCGGTGTTATAAGTTGTTATGCTTTGCTGAGCTCTATGAGACTGCAAGACTATGACTATGCTGCCAACTGCATGTATATGTGCCAAGAGGACTGCAATGTACCTAAAAATGCAATTTTGGAGACTACACTCTGGGACTATGCTCTCCACTATCTTGTGTGGGGTCAAGCATAGTTACAATCTTGGGAACAAAAAGGGGTACAAAAAAGATGCATTTTGCGAACCATGCATGCCAAAGATTAGTTGGAGCAAAGCTAAGTGCCAGTGTTGCATTGTGGAAGCCATTGGATGTTGTTTTGACTGACTACTCTTGACTATGCTCTAGACTAGGGGAGAGCGTCGTCCCACACTTAGAAAAATTTTGTAAAAAATAACTATGTGCTAACTATGCTCTCCACTGGAGGTTACCTATGCTCCTAACTGGGACTGAGTGTAGTCCTAGCACTTATCAAAATTTGTAAAAATTAGCTTCCAGCTGACTATGCTCTATGATGGTGGAGAGCATAGTCTCAACACTTAGAAAAATTTGCAAAAACTGAGCCTTCACACTAACTATGCTTGACTATGCTCTGGGGCAGTCAAGAGCATAGTCTTAGTACTTATAAAATTTTTCAGTGGCTAGCTTGACACTTAGAAAAAATTGCAAAACTGGCCTTTGTATTGACTATGCTCTAGGACAGTGGAGAGCGTAGTCTCAACACTTAGAAAATTTTGCACTCAGTATGCCGACGTCCAAATTTGGTGGTGTTTCACTAGTCCCTATTTATTGATGTCTAGAGGAATGGCCTGAGAGACATTGACAAAGAATGACAAAACACCATAGTAGGCTTGGCACTAACATCGCTTGTCAATACTTGATTGGATGTCATTGCACCATGCTCAAGAGTGTCATGGCTAGTGGTATGCTAGGAGTAAAAGGTGTAGATAATTTGCTAGGGATAAAAGGAGAGATGACATGCAAATAGGGTGTCATGATGCAAAATTTAGAGTCAACATAGCTAATGGTGACCATGGCACTAGGGTGGATTACCCCTGAAAACATTAACTTCTCATTGGAGTACTCATGAGAGAGTCAATGTGGATTCAGGACTGCGTCAGTTGTGAAATTGGAGCACTATTGGGTTGTTTAGGGACATGCCCCTGCCATTATTTTCTTGTTTTTTTTGCTATGGGATGAACCTACTTTGGGCTCTACACATTGCTAAATGCTAACTAAGATGTGCTTTCCATCAAGTGGATTGCATGCCACAAGATGTGCTTTGCTTGGTGTTTGTGAAACCGTGTCACATCTGTAGGATAGGTGTTTCCTCCCTAGGATGATTTGTGTTACATCCACCTAGGCTTTGACCAACCAACAGAGGCTCCCCATAGGACGCCTTATGCTACATCCACCTTAGGTTCTACGGTTTGACTTGAAGAGGGTGCCATGTAGTCATAACACGTAAGCATCAAAGGGGTTTGTAATTTTGACTATGTAGGGAATTAAAGGATATTGGGATGTAGGAGTACATGTGAGTAGGCTATAATGGTATAATAGGGATATGCACCCTTGAGAGGCTTATCTAGTCCAATCATGCACATTAGAGTAATGTGGTGACTTGCTGCTACAATGAGATGCATCTTTGCACAATTGCCCAAGGCTTCATTATGCAAACACAACTTTGAGAAGACAAGAAAAATACACAATACATAAAACAAATAAAATGTCGGGGGGTGATGATGCTACAAGTGCTTCAAAGGCTACGTTGGTGGCAAGTGTTCAAAAAGCCAACAAGATGGTGGAAGGCGATGATGCTGCAAATGCTCCAAAAGCCACACTAGTTGCAGGTGCTCCATTCTAAGACTACAGTATCCCCACCCACATGGTGTAGAAAAGAGGGGTGGGGGGGTGATGGGGGAAGTTAGAGTTATTCTCACTTGCTTTCTTGCAGAACTATGTGTGGTTAGCAATGAACCTAGTTTAAGGGCATGGTAGACCATAACCCTATTAGTTTAAGGTCATAGTAGACCGTGCACCCAATTTAAGGTCTTGGTAGACTGTGGTGTGCTAGTTTATAGTCCCAATAAACTACTATGTGTCAATTTAGCATCATAGTGAACATATGCTATGCTAGTTTACCATCATGATCTAAGGACTAGTTGTGCCAATTTAACGTCATAGTGGATGAATGTTATAACATCATAGTGAACGTGCTATTGTACTAGTTTAACATCATAGCATAAAAATGGTGTGGGTGCTAATTTAACATCATAGCGGATGAGCTGCACTAGCTTAACATCATGGCAGACGAGTTGATGTGCTAATTTAACATCATAGCGAACAAGCTACTATGCCAATTTAATGTCATGGTGGACGAATGTTGTGCTAGTTTATCATCATGGAGGATGCGTTGCTTACCTTGTTGGATCAATGTGCAACAATGCATGCTAGGCATACTAAGGCTTTAGGTATGAATGCTTCACTAGATTGGCAAACTCATTTCCATCTTGATTAGTAAGCTTAAATGCTCCATTTTCATAGGTCTTAGTGAACAAGAAAGGCCCTTTCTAGTTGGCTAAGAATTTATCTATGCGTTCCCGAACAACCTTGAGGACTAAGTCCCCTTTCTTGATTGGGCGTTGATACTAGTTGTGACAATGTTTTTACCATTGCTTTTCTTGATACCATTCAATGTAATCAAGCATCTACATGCACTCCTCCTCTATCAAGTTGAGGTCTATAGTTCTCAACTCATTATTCTGAGCTTCGTCAATGAGGTTCAAGAGGATCACTTGGAACGATGGAACCTATAATTCAAGCAGAAAATTTGCTTTAGACCCATAAAAAGGCTGTAAAGTGTCTTACCTATCATCGTTTGGTGCATTGTGTGATAGGCCCAGCGCATGTAGACTAATTGCTGATGCCATCGTCATTTGCTGTTGCTTAGCATTTTCTTTAGAAGGTTGATGATGACTTTGTTGGTGGCCTCTACCTAGCCATTTGCCTAAGGGTAGCATGGCGATGAAAAGGAATGTTTGATGCCAAAATATTCACAAAAGGATTTAGTTTTGACACTACTAAACTGCGGCCCATTGTCTCTTATGATGATCATGGGTAAGCTAAAATGGGTCACTATGTTATTAAGCTTGAATTTATAAATCTATTGTGATGTCATCTTCCTAAGGAAAGTAGCCTCAACCCATTTGGTAAAATACTCAGTTGTAATTATTATGAAGTTATGCCTTGTGGAAGACTTAGGTGTTATGGGTCTAATGATGTCTAGGTCCCAACACTAGAACGACCACATGATTTGCATTATATGCAATTCATTTGGTCGCACATGCATTTGGTTGCCATGCCATTGATAGATGTTACATGTTTTGACCTTTGAGATGCAAATGTGCTCCATGTAAGGCAAATAATAGGCTATCCATCAAATTTTTGCTACCATTTTCCTAGGTGCTATGTGGCCTTCACACAATTCCTCATGGACTTACTCAATGATTGTTTTTACTTTGGCATTGCTTACGTAGGTTAGTAGTATGCCATCGGAGGATCTGCAACATAACATGTTATCACCCATGATGACAAACTATTACAAACATTTGTGTACTGCATCTTTTTGGGCAGTAATTAGATGTTGTGAAGGCTCACCCTGTAGAAGGTATGCCTTGATGTCATCTTACCACTCTCCTACATGGATTGTGCTTACTGTGGCTATGGATGCAACGTTAATGATTTTCATGATAGGCACAGTGTTGTTTGCCACAGAGGTGGGCAACGCATCGAACATGTTAGGTGCAATGCTTAAGGCTAATGTTGCTAGTGTGTCGATTATGGCATTTTCATTTTAGGAATATGTTGGACATCAACAGTTGCAAAATGTTGAAGAAAGTGCTTTGCAAGGTCATAGTAAGGCTGTAAATGTTGGGCCTTACAAGCATAAACCTCTGTTACCTGTTTGATCACTAATTGTGAGTCACCTTAAATTGTTATGTGTTGGATCCCTAGGTCACGTGTTACGAGGATATCACGGAGGAGACCTTCATACTTCACCACATTGTTAGTGCAAGGAAATGTGAAATGATATGCAAATAATTGGATCTTCTTGGAGGTAAATGTGATAATGGTAGTGGCACTACCCCTTTGGAAGGTTGAAGCTTTGTCAAAATGTAGGAGTGCCTCATAGTTATCAAGCACTTCGCTAATGCTATTAATGTGCTCATCTTGGAATTCTAAATCTATGGTTGCTTGATCATTTATAGGTGAAGCCATGAGTTATGTAGCTATAGCTTGACCTTTTGTTAAGGCTTGCACAACATAGTGTAGGTCAAACTCCATTGTTATTGTTTTCCATCATGAAATGTGGCTACTTTGGTAGATGTTTGTTGTGATTGCTCGAAGTATGTTGTTTTTGCAAATGATGTTAACTTGACTGCAAAAAAGGTAATTCCTCCACTTCTTAAGTGAGAAGACTAAGGCAAGGTAGTGCTTTTCCACATCGTTGTATTTCGCTTCATGGGCTACTAATGCATGGCTCAAGTAGTAAATTGGGATCGTTGTGCCATCAACTCGTTTCTCACAAAGCAAAGAAGTAATGGATGTGTTAGGAAGTGGCAAGGTAGATGTAAAAAGGTTTATCTCCTTATGGAGGGTGAATCGTAGCAATTTTTCTAGCTCTTACTTAAGGTTGTCAAATGCTTATTGGCATTGAGTGGCCCACTCGAAGTGGACTCCTTTCCTAAGCAGATGTTGCATTGGTTGTAACTTATTGATTAACTAAGTGATAAACTTGTGTATAAATTGCAATCTACCTTGCAATCCTCGTAGCTCCTTAAGGTTGACTGGTAGTGCTAAGTTGGTTATGGCCTTAACCTTGTCAGGGTCTACATGTATACCTACTTCAGATACTACAAAGCCGAGCATCTGGTCCATTCTAACGCAGAAAACAAACTCCTTGGGGTTTAACCTAAGATCATGTTTTAAGAAACATTTAAGCACTAAGTCTAGACCATCTACATGGTTGTGAGCCACTTTGGACTTAACGGCTATGTTGTCAATGTAGTCGTTGAGCAAACTTAGCATGTAATCACTAAAGATGTATGTCATTGCATGTTGATATGTTGCTCCTGCATTCTTGAGTCCAAAAGACATCATGGTATAGTAAAATGTACCCCAAGGGATCATGAAGGTTATACTGAGTTGGTGCTTAGGGTTGATCCTAATTTGGTTGTAGCCCAAGAACCCATCCATAAAGGATAACACGACGTGTCCAACTATGGTATCAACTAGTTGATCAATATTGGGCAACAGAAAGTCATCTTTGATGGTGGCCTTGTTTAGGTCCCAAAAGTCTATGCAAATATGTATGCTTCCATTTTTCTTAGGCACAACTATAATCTTGGAGAGCTAGTTTGCATAGTCAATAGCCTGAATGAAACTAGCTTTGTAGAGCTTGGTGATTTTGTCACAAACTACCAACACCAGCTTAGGTTAAACCTTGCATGTTTTTTGTTTAACTGGTTTAATGCAAGGATTGGAAATGATGTTGTGCTAGACTAGCTAAGGATCTAGACATGGCATGTCTTCATATGACCATGCAAATGCCTTAATGTTATCATTAAGCACTCTAGTGATGTCTTGGGCATGTTGGGGCTCTAACAAGGAGCTTAGTTTTAATGCTTTCACCTTACCATTAGGTATAGCCATGGGGATCTTAATAAGGAGATCATCTATCACATCCCCTGCCTCTAGATTGAAAGCCTTAACTAGATGGTTGGGCCAATCTAGTGGTGCCTCTATGGATTCTATGTACTCATTGTAGGCTATAGGCTCAAAGTCTAGGCAATGAGGGTCAATGAATCACTTGATATTGCCATGAGGTCCGGTGAGGACTAGAGGTGAGAGAAGTTGCTCATGCATTGCGATGTCACATTCCTACAAAATCCTACAAATTAAACCAAAAAAATGTCATGACACCTATCTTAACGAAGTTAATATGCACAAATGAAGAGAAAGAAATTTTCCTAAGTATGCATGTAGGCTATTAAGTAAGGTAAGCATGCTTGGCCCAATTTTAGGCCTCAGTAGGCTATGTGCATGCCAGTTTTACGTCTTAATGGACCATGGACATGTCAAACGTATCATTCTGGACAAGGCTAGCTATGCTTGAGGAGTGGAATTGGCTGAAGCATACACTAGGCGATGAAAATTTAAAATTTTTGGCTAAGTCTGGGTGACTACGCTCTCACCCAACTACACTCTCACCCATCTACAATACGCTCTCCACTAGGCATTCGGTGTAAAGCATAGTCCTAGGTTAGTAGATCATTAAATGACCCTAGGAGAATATATAGGCACATTTTCACCATGGGTAAGTTTTCATTTTCTTACTTTCAAATGTGATGTCTAGAGTGTATTCTTGCCATTGCTATTGTGTGTTGCCAATGGAGAGCGTAGTTGGAGAAGAATGATGCATTGGAGTGGGTGCTTGCACCTAGGACTAATGAATGTCATTGAGGGCGAGAGAGCATTGGGCCATCTATCATAGGTACGTGTGGAGGAGAGAAGGCCATTGACGTTAGCTAGGTACACTAACTACGTTCTTCCCTTTGTTCATTTTTCGCTTGTTTTTGCTATTCGTAGTAAGGGTTTGGGATCGTAGTCTTGTGTTGTGCCCTACCAAGGTGATGTTTTTTGTTGCCACACACTATTTTGGAGCAGCACAATTGGGGAGGATGTGATGACATGATAGCGTGGAGGGTTTTGGCTACTTTTTGTGTGATCAAGCGAGGAGGGCTTATTGCATGTGGCATGGCTGTGGGAACAATGACCATCATTGCATGGCATAGGGTGGCCACTGGGGCCATGTAGGGATTTTGGGTTTTAGGAATTTTGCAGGGTTACAAGCTTTGATGGCAGTGGGGGTTTGGGGTGTGTAGGCTAGGGCAAACAAGTGGGTTAGGGTTTAGGACATACAAGGTCCAAGGTTCAAGCCACTGTGTGCCATAGCGAGGTTGCAAGTGTTCCTATAGTGGCAAGGGACATAGTAGGAGTTTGTCCCTACGTTTTATTTTCCATAAGTTTTCTTCTAGCGGGGGGCAGGGGCTTCTACTTGGCCCCTTGGGATTTCACGAGGGAGCTAGGCATCGTGCAAGCGCAACATAGTATAAGTGTGGGGAGGCCACGGTCGTCATGGCAGTGGCAATGGCAATGGAGGAGGGAGAGAGGGCAGGGCTTAATGGGCAGGATAGGCACAGTAGTGCAATGGTGTAGTGGATGATAGGGTGTGGGCATGGTGCATGGTAGGCATGAGCGCAATGCATGACAAGGCATAGCAATGTGCAAGCGCAACACATGGCATTGTGGAAGGGTGTAGCGTGCAGAGAGGAGTGGGGCAACAGCACGTGGAGGCTACACTCTCTACCACTACAGCCAATACTATGCTCCCAATGCCTTGGAAGCATAGTTGCCACAAAGTGTTTGATAACATGTTTGCCTTGCCAACTATTTGTCAAAATGTGTTTGTCCCGAAGGTTCATTTTATAGGACTACACTCTATAGACAGCATAGTTGGAAGTTAGAAAAATTTGTAGTTTGGGGCTACGCTCTCTGCTAAGGTAGTCTAGAGTTGGAAAATTTTTACAATTTTTTGGACTACGCTCTCCACTAAGGCAATCTAGAGTTAGAAACAATTTTGCAAATCCCAAACTACACTCTCCACTGAGGCAATGCAGAGTTAGAAAAATTTTATAATTTTTAGACTACGCTCTCCATTGAGGTAGTTTGGAGTTATAAAAATTTTGCTAAAATTTTGTAAAGTATGCATGATGCTAAACTTGTGGAATGGAATGCTATGTGCTATACCCTAGTAAGTACTAGGGGTGTCAAATGAGTTGGTTGACATCTTATATCCATGGGGCTCTAGAGTGTATTGCCGAGATTACAAATTTTTGCTAGTTTGTGTTGTATTATGTTCATTTTGCTAACTTATCTTAATGATTTAATGCCAAATTTTGTATCTATGTATGTATACTGACATTTTTCTTATTGCTTGGTAGTTGTAGAGTGTTGCTTAAGCTTGTCTTGATCGTAGTTGAGCTCGTGGGCATACTATGCTACATGAGCGAACTCATTCCTAACACACCTACACCAAATATGCAGGTGCACCATCAGGCGGTGTGGTTCCACCAAGGAACTCGTGAGTTCTTGGAATTCCTATTGCAGTAGTTTAATGTGATCATGTGGTCACCCGTGGTGGTGGAGGCTGCTAGTGCCATCACGAAGACGTTGCTACTTGAGGTTAATAGGGGCATTTTGAGGTTCATCTTAAATGAGCCCACTACTAGTGATGATGGAGTATGTGGTTCAGGTAGAGGTCCTAGGAGCACTCAGCACTTATCTAGAATATGGATTATGATAGGGTTTCGTTGCTACAATAAGAGCAACACCCTCTTCATTATGTTTTAGGTGCACACCCTCCTGGGATTGTGTACTATACTAGAGGATAAGTGTTTTTATGGTTCTTGTAGTGTGTTTCTTTTCGCTATTAGCTCATCTCAAATTGCTAATAGCTCATGATTAACACTAGGTTCAGAGTTGATGAGAAGGACCTACATGATGAGGTGGATGCTCTAGCCTTAACCTACATTTCCTTGGAGGTGTTCTCATCTAGTATGAATGTTCAGCTAACTGTGCTTGAGTAGGTGGGGCCTAATCTGGAGATCTACCTTACCCAATACCCAAAGGCATATGAGTAATGTAGAACCCATGGTTGGTTGAATGAGGAGTGGGCCATTGGTGAGATTAACATCGAGGATATGCTTGCAACACCACCCTCATCTCACACACTGTTTGTGCCATGTATACATCTAGTGTTTTGGCTTATGTAGTTACTCGTGTATGCCTGTTAGCTTACCTTTGCATGATGCTAACATTATTTTTCCTTTGTTGTAGTGACGGTTGCCTTAGCTGAGGTGACGATGATCACGATAGGCCATATAGAGGCCACCCTTATCATGAAGTATGGCAATGTGGATATTACGTAGCACTAGTTGTGCTATAAAGCTCTAGATACACTGACTGCTAGGCTCACACATGCAAAGTTGATGGACCTATTTTTGACCCTTAGCCTAAGTAGCTCGGTGGGTGAAATGGTTATCATCATTGACTCCTTTAGCAATGATGTTAGGTAGTTTTTCACCTAAGTGCATTATGTGATAGTAGTGCTAAACCTCAACTAGGCCTTCTTTGTCAACCTCTTTGGGCTTCCCACTAATGGCCTAACGATTATCGATAAGGCCAGCAAGAAGGTGGACCATAGAGGGAAGATTAAGGACTAGTTGGAGGTCACTCGATCTCACAAGGTTATATCAATTAAGGATGTGCTTATGCCTAAGGTATAGGAGCTCTACCCTCTATTCCACTCTCATGCCTTTCTGCAGTTGCTATTCCAAGGGAAGATCCTTAGGGTGGAGCAAGCATGGGTGATGAAGGAGGTGTTGCTAGAGGGTACAAGGTTCAACTAAGTTGTGTACATAACTACTAGCCTACATGCAAAGATCTCTAGGTTGTGGTTCAATCTCCAAGTGAGGTCCCGCGTCCACTTCATATTCTTCGCAGGGTATCGACAAAGGTTCATGGAGCTCTTGGTTGTGCACAATGATGGATGATGGGTGGTGCAGGATCACAAGTAGCTATCCAAGCTATGGATCAAGCACATGTTCATGACCACAAGTGTGTAGGATCCCTCATAGGGGATCAATGAATCATTATCCATAATGACTAAGGTTCCCATGGGGCAGTTGCATCACTCGTGCAATAGCATGGGTGAGGGTCCTCCAATGGCACTAGGACATGAGCAAGGAAAATCACTATATAGTAGAGACAGTGGGGCCATCTACGGCTAAGATCAAAAGGCCGTGTTTTACAGAGAAGGCTATCCCTAAGGTCAGGAAGCCAAGCAATAAGAGGATTTGCATCAACCTTCAAAGTTTGTGTACAAAGGTTGCAGGTTAATATGTGTAACTTTTTAGATGCATTAGTTGTATTTATCTATGTTTATATTTTTATATTTTTCTTTTATGCATATTGTTAACTACCTGATGACATGCATATGTGTACCAATGTGCTATGTATGTATGTGTTAATCACAAAGATAGTAGAGAGGGTTGCAGGAGCAGTGAATGAGGTGGTAGTAGAAGAAGCACCTCCTCAAACTAAGAAGGGGGAGACTCATGCAAATGAGCTTCATGAGGTAGCAAAGATCCTCTAGTAGTTTGAGGAAGAGGGGTTGCTCCACCCCCGATGGAGATGATTTTGATAGCTTATTTGATGGTGTGTAGCTAGGTGATGAGCAGCGAGGTACCCCTACACTCAACCATATGAATAAGAGCATTTCACACACGATCCGGTCGAATTCCAAGGACTAAGTGCTTATGCACCCTTGTGGAACAAGGACAAGTTGGTTGATCATTGTCTTCCCAAGCTTACCTATATGTCACGATTGTATGATTAAGTAAGCTTGAGACATATGATTTTTATAGCTTTTATGTTTTTATGTCCTGCGCTAGTAGGGAAGGAGAGAGGTAACTAAGTGACTAATTTAACTTAACTACTCATTAACTAAGTTCTAACTAATCCTAACACCAACATCCATTCCCACTTTCCGTACACATCCTAAACCAGTGCAACACTGCTGGGATTACCAAATACTAATTGTTACTGGGTTACC
>MNCI01036589.1:309473-324482 GCA_015680685.1 Gnetum montanum | reverse complement strand
AGGATAAAAGTAAAGTTTGGAATATACTCATCAGGATGAGTATAGACTATTTTGTATTGTTGAGGACTTGGCTGATTTTGGTTATGTGTTTTATGTTGTCGACTGTCTCTAGTATTAGTCCTAGGTGGTGAATTACTTTTGTGAGAAGAAGACATTGTTATTTATCGATGTGCTAACTTACCATTATATAAATTTTTGTTAAATTAACTTGAAGGTTCGTTTAGGCTCCCAACGATGTGAGTGATATCCTTTATGTTCTATTCAGCACATAAACACTTAGTCCCCAGCAACGGTGCCAATGATGAGTGGCGAGATACCCCTACACTCAACCATACGAATACGAGCATAGCACGCACAATCCATTCGAACTCCACAGACTAAATGCCTACACGCCCCATGGAACACTTAGGGTTAATTATTCATTGTCTTCCCAAACTTACTTGTAGTTGTCACAGTGTATGGTTAAGTAAGTCTGAGGTATATGATTTTTATGCTTTTTATGTTTTATGTCTCCTATGCTAACAAGGTGAAGGGTTGAGAAAATTAACTAACTCTAACTAATGAACTAAGTCTAAATTAACCTAGCATCAGCATCCGTTCCCACTTACTGTACACACCCTGAACCGATTCAACCGCAGCTACCAAACACTAATCGTTGCTGGGATCACCATGCGTAACGCACGTGCTCAAAGTTGTCGTACTAAGGCACTTAACTAAGAGGAAAGGGTTGATAGAATCTAATCTAGCCTAAGTGCGATGAGCATCCATTCCTTGATTATCCATACACATCCTGGTGCACGACTGCCACTGGGATTACCAAGCGCAGATCCTAGGTACGCCACTAGGTTACCAAGTAGTCACACTTAGATGCTCGTAATCAAGTCATACTCATTCCACATTAAACAACAAGTAATAAATGACAAGTAATAAAATCCTATTCCATGCACTGCAAGGTTTATCCGGAAAGCTTGTCTTTATTTCCATACACAACTTGTGTTTAGGTACAATGTTGTTCGAATAAAGATCCATTCACTTTGGGACTCCTACTGCGGGCACATGGAAAATATTCTATCTCTGGAGTGATCAATCTGCCAGAGTTTCCCTACTGTCTAGCCTAGGATGAGGAAACAAGGGAGAGCCGCCTCTTATTTATAGATATGGCGGCGGACCGCGATATCGCGTACGCAATATCGCAGGGGAGGACACGATATCGCGGGGAATGTAATATATGGTCGTACGCAATATCGTGTACAACGCGATATCACATCCCATCATGAACGATGGTGTAGAAAAAATAAGAAAATTTGAAAGAATGTGTAAAACAAAAATTCAAAAAGAACTGAGGGCCTAGAACGATTAGCATAGGTGGCCATCTCCCCCACCACTAAGTTGGAAGGAGGAGATCCGAAATAGTGAGTAAGGTTGTCCATCAACAAAGGGAGCATGTGTACTAGTTGTCCTAAGCTCATGGAAAGGTTTGGTTTGTTGTACGTTAACCAACAGTCTCTTGTTTGGGCTCTCAGGTTTGTATATTGTCATGGCCCTTGAAGGAAAATTTGTATAAATCATATAATGTCCTTCCCACAGTGTTTGAAATTTAGTACATCGTGGCACATGTGTGGGATTCTGGTAGAGAACCTTATCTCCCGATTGATATTTAACTTTTCTAATCCTTAGGTTATGACATTGTTTATTGAATGCCTTGTGAAACTTGTTAGATGACAGGGTAGCTAGTTGGTTTTCATCTAGCAAGTTAATGGTTGCTAACTGTTGTTTCTGTGCTAGATCAAGGTCAAGGTTGAGGTCACATGTCATGGATAGTGTATGAAGCTCAGTTTGAATAGGAAGCGTTGGTAATTTACCGTACACTAACTCATAAGGAGAGTAGCATGTAGGAAGTTTCCATGTGGAGCGATATGCCCAAAGAGCATTTTTCAGTTTAGTGCTCCAGTCTTGCCTAAACTTATTAATGGTTCTTGTCAATATCTTCGTAATCTCCCTGTTGGTGACTTCTGCTTGACCGTTCGCTTGGGGGTGGTATGGTGTAGTCAATTTATGCTCAACCCCTAAGCATTGCATTAATTTCTAAAAGGTTGCACCTTTGAATTGTGTACCATTGTCTAAAATAAGTGCACAAGGCACACTAAACCTATTTATGATTTGTTATTCAAAAAAATCGTGCAACTGTAGATGATGTACAATCCTTAACAGTAGCTACTTCTACCCATTTAGTTAGGTAATCAACAGCAACAATGATATAGGATTTTTCATTGGACATTGGTGTAATTGGCCCTATAAAATCAATTCCCCAAATGTCAAAGGGTTCTAACGGTTGGATCCATTGTTGCGGACCCTCCATTCTAGCAGTCATTCCCCCATCATGTTGACAGTGCTCACAAGATTGGACGAATTAATGGGCATCCCAAAAGAATGTAGGCCAATAATATCCTGCAAGTAAGATCTTGATGACCGTTCATCTCCCAGTGTAATAACCCTCATAAGAACCCTCATGAGCATCTTGGAGAACTCGTAGTTGATCTATATTGAGAACACACCATCGAACCAAGCCATCGAGACACACTTTGTAAAGTTGCCCATTGATTTCCATAAAGTACTTAGCTTGGTGAAGAAATTGTTTTATCTTCTTAATGTTTAACTCTTGTGGTATTTTTTGGGTGAGGAGATAGGTAAGAATGCTACTATACTAGTTTGTCTCCATGGGTGATTGATTATTCACTACACCAGCAAAAAGGAATTCATCAAGAAAATAGTCAGAAATTGGATACTTGTCCTCTTTGTTGTCCCATCATAATCGAGATAAATGATTAGCAACTATGTTCTCAGTGCCTTTATGATCGATCATCACAAGATCAAACTCTTGTAAGATTACAAGCCATCGTATGATACAAGGGCTTACCATTGGCTTATTCATGAGGAACTGGATTACACTACAACCATTAATTCTTTCTTTGTGGTAGTGTAGTTAATTTGTGCACTAGTGATACTTCTACTTGCACAATGAATGTAATAAGGAAGCTTCTGGTCATCTAACTGTGTAAGTACAACTCCTAAGGCATAGTTGGACACATTAGTCATGATATGGAATGGTTTGGATCAATCAGGAGCTTGTAGAATGGGTGTTTCTACTAGCTTCTATTTCAGAGTTTGAAAAGCTAATTCGCATTTCCTGGTCCACTCAGAAGGTACGTCCTTTTTTGTTAATTCCACCAATGGTTTGGCAACCTTTGAAAATTTCTCAATAAATCTCCTATAGTAGCCAATATGTCCAAGGAATGATTGAATATCTTTGATAGTTTCTGGTTGATGGGTAATTCCTTGGATAAATTTGATTTTCTTGAGGTCTACCTCTATCCATGTGTGTGAGATTTTGTGCCCTAGTATTACGCCCTCTTGGACCATCAAATGGATTTTTTTTCCAGTTGAGCCTCAAATTGGTTTCTACACATCTTTTTAACACTTGCTCTAACTGGTCCAAGGCTTGATCAAAGTTTGCTCCATAGGTGGAGAAATCATCCATAAAGACTTCTACACCATTTCCTATCTGTTATTGGAAGATGCTTAGAACTAGTCGTTGAAATGTTGCAAGGGCATTACATAAGCCAAACGGCATCTGTTTGTATGCAAACGTTCCCCAAGGACTGGTGAACGTAGTCTTGGCTTGGTCTTCTGGGGCTATTTATATTTGATTATATCTGCTATATCCATCCAGAAAACTATAGTAGGGATGCCCTACGATGGTGTCTAAGACTTGGTCAACAAATGACAATAGAAAGTGATCTTTGAATGTTACCATATTCAGTAGCCTAAAATCTATGCACACCCTCCATTTGCCTCCATTTTTAGGCATAATAACTAAGGGGCTAACTCATTCTCTATTAGCAATGGGGTATATGAACCTAGCCTTGAGAAGCTGTTCAATTTCTTCCTTGACTACTTGCTTCAGCTTTGGGTTTAAACGCCTCTACGATTATCTTTGAGGGTTCATGGAGGAGTCAGTGTAAATCTTATGTTGGCATATCCTACGATCTATTCTAGTTAATTTGAGATATGACCAAGTGAAGGCTTTTGACCATCTATTGATTACCTTCAACAGTTCTTCTTTCTGTTGAGGAGCAAGCTTAACATTGATAATTACCGATTTTCCATTTTTAAGGAACCTATATTCCATACTGGTGGGCAATGGTTTCAACTCGAGGGGCTCCTACTTAAATTTCTTAGGGATTTCCAACTTCCCCCAATTGACATTTTCAAGGTTAAGACTTGGAAGTTGGTGGTGGACTTGCTCTAATGCATCTATGCTATCGTTGTAAGTGCGAGTCAAACCCTCAGTTAGTTCCATGCATATGAGTGAACTGCTTTCTTGATCAACTGTCAGCCACTAGGTGCCTTCTTGTCATGTGGTTGCTGCATACAGGCATCTTTGTATGTTGATTGCTTGTGCACACTGATTGCATGTAGGCAATGTTAAACTTTGCACAAACCATGACCTCTACACGCAATTACACCTTGCGTCACTATATGCGATGCACATAAGTTTCTTCTTCTCGATCTTTTCGAATGTATTTTCCTTTGATATTTCTAGGGAAATATTGCGGATTCCTAGGCGTGCGTCGATGGTGCTTAGCCATGCTCTTCCCATTATGATTGGGAAGTCCCCCTTACCGTTGTTTACCTAAATTACTAAGAAGTCAGCTGGGTACAACCACCCACAAATAGTGGTAACAATGTCTTCCACCAATCCCAATGGGACAGTGATGAACTAGTTGGCCAACTCGAGATGGATGTTGCTTTTTTTCAATGAAGGCAGGTTCTAGGCCTTGTACATTTATTGAGAAATCAAGTTGACACCGAAACCTAAATCCAAAAAAGCCTTGCACGGTGCTTTTCCAGTGATTTGTAAGTATATCAGAGGACTCCTAGGATCAGAGAATTTCCTGGGAAGGTGGCTAGCTTTGATCCAATCGATGATGGAATGNCACCTTGCATTGCGGGAGTAGGTGGTAGTGGAGCTATTGGTGGAATAGATGATATGCTTGTGGAATATCGCCCCTAGAAGAGGGAGTCCCATAATACTCGTCGGCTTGGTAGTGAGGTTGAGGAGTGATGTGACTAGTAGAGTCATGTGGGGAGATTGGCTACTACACGTAATATCCATACAGGTCAGGTTGCCAGTAAGGATACTGTTGCTTTGGTAGTGGCATTCCCCATGATTATGGATGCTGCCACTATTGATATTACTCAATCGGTTGTGGTGGAGTTTCACTTGGATAATACGTTAAGGGTTGGTGGAACTGTCTTGGGGCTAAGGTAACCTTCAGGGTTTTGCTGTTTATTCAATCGTGGGTTAAGTGCATACACCCCAGACTCTTGCAAATGTGAGATTACAGGGCAACATCCCTTAGGATGGTTATATTGACATATTTCACATCCACTATCATTGTCTATTTCCAACTCCACAACCTCTTCAATGATGGAAACTTTGCCCTTATCCTTGTTACGTGCATGTTCAGCTTCTCTTTTTTCTTTTTTCGTGATCACTACCTTACTCTCTAGACTCCTCTACTATTTTAAGAACAGATTGAAATCTATTGTCTAGGGAATCCCACATTTGGTCTACCCTTGCTGATACTTCTGATGTCAACTTTTGGATAGGCAAAGTTTTCCTAGTTACCATCTCTTTGAGTGGTGACTCTTCTTCATCCTCACAAAATCTTACTCCCCTCTTCCGGAGGGAAGGATCTCAATTATACTCTTCTACACTTTCTCTCTTCTATAGCTCACCTTCTTCCTTAGCAACTTGCTTCAATAGTCTTTGAATTTGATGGAACCTAAGCTCGGATAATCTTTCTTGGGCATAAGTCCCAAGGGTTCTTCTCATTTCATGCCTAAGCCCATCCACGAGATGGCGCAATTGATCCCTTTGAAAATAACCATGGCCAAGACAATGGTGTAACAGTGCATAATATCAACTCATGGCAGCATCCAAGGATTCATGTCCTCCTTGTTTCTAGCCTTGGATTTGCTTTCACAAGTTAGACACTTGGGAGTATGTTTGGTACTTGTCATTAAATAGTTCTAACATAGTACTCCACCTACAAATGGATTCTAGTTCTAAAGACTGATACCAGCTTTCCGCTTCTTTAACTAGTGTCCGTGGAAACAACTTAAGTTTTTTCCATTCATTCTCTCTATATTTTGAAAGGCACACGCATCATGAAATGCTTGTAAGTGATTCTGAGGATCAGCGTTGTATCCCCCTTAAAACCGTGGGATATTGTTCATATCTAATCTCTTGATCCTACTATCTTTCTGGCGGAATATTGAGCATTATTTATGCAAGAGATTTATTTCTCAAAAATATCATGAACAAACAAAGAAAGAGCAAACTTGACCGAGAGGGTAAAACTAAATTGGGTAAGTGGTAGAGAAACAGAGGAGGGATAAGTGATTCCATTTTTAGTTTTCTTGTTACCTCATCCAGTAGTTGGGATTTGTTAACATCATTTTTTAAAAAATCATCTTGGCCAATTTATATATATACATAGCTAAGGTAGTAACCTCACTATCATAAGACAAATCAACATCATGATTCATCCTACCATTGTCGAATAATACATCCATCTCTATTCTAATGGATAAGGTTAAATTTGATAAGAAAACTTCTCTAAGTTGTAACTGAGAGATCTCATACACTCATTACCATCTTAAAATCTCAAGTATGTACAACACATAATTTAACTACTTAGATGTTAAAATGAACTAAGGACAGTTGGAGGATTGGCCCTAGAATGGTCCTCATCTCAAGCCATCTAACATTGCAACAATACACAACCAAAGGAACAATAATTGGAAGTCTACTAATAATATTTGACCACTTTGTCATGGGAAATAGGACAAGCATCATTCTTCTTTAAGTATTTTTGAATGAAGGAAAGCACTTAGCATACTCCCGTAGGATAAGTCTCTACCATAAAATATAGGGGACAACTGAGTCCTTGGGATTTATAACTCTTATCATACTAGAAATAGTTGAACAACATAGCTAACCACTAGGGAATTATGTTATTGTCAAGTTGAATAAAGGACTTGAGAGATTCCCATTGTGAGGTTTCTCCCTAAGATACCACCATCTAATCTACATCATATCTATCATACATGCCAAGGAAAAGCTATAAAAAAGAAGATTAAAGAAGATAGAGGAAAAATAATTGAAGATGATTTGAAGAAATTACAAATAAACAAAGATCTAACTTTTCATAGAGGTGAATGGCAAAAAAAAAATTTATGTAACTAACCACATTATGTTTGAATAAGGATAGGATGATGATAATTAATATTTGTACTTGTGCCATAGGAAGTATTGATTCATCAAGACAAACAGCTCATATGACAATTTTGTCCTTATTTAAGAAAAATAATGTCAACTCAAAGATCAAAACTAATATTAACATGCAGACTAAAGTTAATATTAAATGACAAAGTAATGGTGATGCAAAGTATGTACCACCATTTTCTTGTATTTTTCCAAATGTTAGTATTTCATCATAACTTTCTATTCTCAAATCTATTTGCTATTTTAAGTTAAAGCATATATGTTAATAGTGACATAAATGTTGTTAGGATAGGGGTTATCCTCCCAACCAACAAATAATTTTCCTCTTTTTAATTTATTAAAAATATTAATTATTAGGAGACATTACTATAATTAAAAATATTTTTTTTTCTTATTATTTGTTGTTGTCTACTCAGTGTTAAGCCTATGATGTACTTTGGATATTTTTTACTTATTATCAATATTATTTTTATGGTTTGACATTGTCTTTGTTTGACAAAATCTCTCTTATTAGTTTAAATCCAATTTTTATGACTTGAGAGTCTATGGTGATTTTTAAGTCTTGAATAAACTTTTAGCTATTCTTCATTCTTCATCAAAACATTATTGATTAGTTGCATTCTAAATTTTGAAAATATTAAGGATAATTTTAGAGCTTTTGTAAGACTTGTATTTGGATTTTGAATTTTTGAATTTTATTTTGAAAATCCTCATTCTTTTTAGCAATTATTTTGAAGTAATTTTACCTTAAAGAGCAATAATAAGATTCAATTATTTCTTCACCTACTATAAACATTTGATGCTATTAACATTCTCTAAGCTAGAAAGAAAAAAATCAACAATGAGCTATATCGTAGTCCTACAAAAGTGAAGCAAGTTGATGTTGGATACTTACTGATGTTATTTAAAACTAATAGATCTAGTCCTTGTCTACAATCTAATAAATGATTTCTCCTATGATTGACTTGCTTATCTTTAGAGCATTCATTTCATTCTACACTTTTCTCATATTCTAAAAGCCTCGAGGATTCTAATAGCTATTAAGGATATGATCAAAACTAATTCTAGTATTAAACCCCAAAGAAATTTTTTTTATCTAGAAGTAAAACTAGTAGTATCTACATTAATGGACTAGGAGGGAAAATGTTGTCATAAACCTTGTTGTTCATAAGCTTCTCTATGTGCAAAGTGGCAACAAGCTAAGAATAAAAATAAATTTTTTGTAATATTTTTAGCCAAATATAATGACTATATTGATCTATCATTTTTATTTGAACTTTCTTATGAAGAGAGTTTTGAATCAAAATGATCAAACCTCCAAATGGTCTTCAAAAATGTGTATTTCTTTTATAAGGAAAAGATAAACCGATAAATTTAAAATAAAAAATTTTGTAAAGTTTTTAGTTTCCCATGTCTCAGCAATACTAAAAAGGTCAAATTTATTAAAGATATATTATATAATATCTTCACTTTATGTACTATTGATCTATTATTAAAGATATATTATATAACATTTTCACTTTATCTTGACAAAAAAATATTAAAGTTATTGTTGATGATGAAAACTCCTAATCAAAATAGCCAAATTTTCAAATGGTTTTTCAAAATCCACATTCAAGATACCTATATGTTCCTTATGAAGTTCTCTAATTCTACTTTTCACAAAATTTCCAAGATTCCCTAGTTCACCAACATAAGCATTATCTATACCCCACATACCTTAGAACAAAAAGTTGCCCTAAGTAACCTTCTATAAGGGTTACATGCTACATTTTTTACAAGATGCTACATTTTTTTAGTATGGCTTCTGCTCATGTAACATGGTTAATGGTCCTAGATAAATACCAAGAAAACTACATTATTTTGTTTGTATTCTCTTGCCACGCTTTGTATTTCTAATTGCTAAAAGTTTTCAAACGACAAAATCCCTTGTATTCTTGCATGATGTCGATTGGCTAACAACATGTGCATTATTTATACGGCTCGGAAGCTTAGTCAGCAACAAAATAATTGATGGCCCCCACTTACCGCACAAAATAATTGATGTGCCCAACCCACCCGACACACACAGATCAGGGTTTTTACACGAAGTTTTCAAGATTCTTACGCCGATGCGTGAGCACAGCCACATTTTTTATTCCCAAAACTTAAAGTTAAGAAGATGCCTTCATTAAGAGTCAGCAACAACTCATACACGGCTTTGCTGTCCACACAATTTAGCGAACACGCATTCCACTTTCCCTGCATTGCATTACAACTCATTCACGTGACCGCTGCTGCTTTTTCAAATTTGCCATTAATGGGACCCTGCTATCTTTTCAATGTCATGGTTCAAATAGCCATGGTTAATCATACCAACCAAAAATTCAAATAGCCATGGTTAACCATACCAACCAAAAACTATAGCATGTGGTCAAGTCCTTATCAATACTGCACCGACACTTGACCTTGAGACAGATCTAGAAACCAGAAAACAAAAAGAAGTTACATTATTTTTCATCTCAAATGTGATTATTTACATACCTTTATGGTCCTTGCAAGTGTTTATTTTACTGAACACATAATTTAGCTTTAATATAAACTAAATTTTAGTGGGCCATCTCTACGTGGTCTCTACTCCTTTACACTACTAAAATATATGACTTGAACAAGATAAAGGATTAATTTTAATACTTTAAATTTATTTTGATTATCACCGTCTTGTAGGTTTTGCCCCTTCTAACCCGAGGGATGAAGGGTAATTTTTGAGTTGAACCATTCCTATTCAAAGTACTTTTCAACATACCCTTTTTTATTATAAAGAGGCGGACCCTGCAAATTGTATGCCTGCCTCCATTGCTGTGTGCTTATCTGATGCTGGAGGAGGCTCTGTGTTCTGTGGTTCTAGTGATTATTGGTGCTTCGGTTGCTAGTGCACAAGGTTTGCCTTTTCCAAAAATATGGAAATGGCCGTGGATGGAATCCAAGTTCCGATAAATGGCATCGTTAACATAATCGCCGAGAAGATCAAGGATGAAGCATCTCTTATATTTAATTTTTCTGCGGATTTTGGTCTTCTGAAGCAGAGGGTCGAGTACCTGCAGTTGTACCTTAAAGATGCATCCAACAAGGTCAAGGTCCTTCCTGCATCCGAATCGGAGCTTTTTCAAAGATGGGTAACCGACCTTCGCGATGCAGCAATGGATGCAGAGGATCTTGTCGAAATCTGCTCACTGCCGTTGGAAAATGATGACCTTGACGATCATGATAACGAGAGGAAAGGTATTTCTTCCTGTATTTTCTGTGTTCCTTTTTCATGGTTAAGGAAAACTGTCAGGCAGTTACTATTCCATCGTAAGATAGGAAAACAGATCAAGGAGGTCAATGCTAGATTGAATCATTTAACAGACCTAGCAAATAAGTATGGTATTCAGCAAAGTATAAATGCTTCATCGGCTGATGATGAGGGTGCAGAGTTGCGGTTGCAGATAAAGTTTTTCGATGATGAAAGTACTTCTGTAGATATTGGGCCCAAGACGAATAAAATTCTGTCTTTAATTGACAAGCATAAAGCAGTGGCCGTGGTGGGAATGGGCGGCAGTGGTAAAACACGGCTGCTCAAACACGTGGTTAAATCTTTGGAATCAAGTTCAAGGTGTATTTGGCTGTGCCTTTCACAAAAGTTCACCATAGAAAAATTGCAGAGAGATGTGCTAGCGACTCTCGGCATTCAAAATCCTGAGGGCAGTCAAACCATTCTTGCTGAGAAGGTACATGACGAGCTAAAAAATGAGAATTATGTGGTCGTGTTTGATGATATGTGGGCTTTATCTGAAACACAAAGACGCTACTGCCAAACTGTGTTGGAGATACAGAGAAGCATAGGATTGCCTGAGCACAGTGGCTCAAGAACTCTAGTTTCAACTAGAGATCGTGAGGTAGCTCGCCAGTTAAGAGCTGAAATCTATGATATGCCATTACTGTCTCCAGAGAAAAGCAGAGAGTTGCTGCTGAAGCATCTACCTCCACATTCGGAGGCTCTGATGGCTGCTGGAAAGCTGGGATCATTGTTTGATGCAGTTTTGAGACGATGTGGTGGGTTACCTCTGGCTATTCTTGCAGCTGCAGGTGCTTTGAACTTCAAGAATGTGAATGAATGGTGCTCCATTTTGCAGCAGATGATGGATACATCTTCATCACGTAGTCTTACTTTACCGTCAGATGATCCCCAGGTTGTGACCATTAATGCTTTGAGACTAAGTTACAACGCTTTGAATTGCAGAGCCAAACTCTGTTTCGAATTTTTGGGTGTATTGGCTGAAGACGAGGAAATCCGGGCAGACGAATTAGTTGCAATGTGGAAAGGTGAAGGACTTGTGGAAAACAGAGTGCAGGGTATGAGGATCCTGATGCACCTTTGGCAGAGATCTCTGTTGCAGCTTCAATATTCTAATTCTAGTGATGATTCAAGGGTAAGGATGCATGATGTTGTACACGATCTGGCTGTTCGCCTAGCCCAACAAAGCGGAGGAGTGTTTGAAATTGAAGCGCTGCACAGGCAAAGCATTCGCAGAGTATCATTGGCAAAGGTGCCTCTCGCTCCTGCTGTGACAAGTGTCTCCTGTCCGCGCTCTGTTCGCACTCTGCGTTTGACAGAGGATGAAAGTCTGACTGAGATTCCGTCCCAATTTTTAGCAAATGCATGCAATTTAAGAGTCTTAGACTTGTCACAGAACACTAGTATTGAGAGATTACCAATAAATTATTTCAAGAAGATGAGGCTGTTGAAGTTCCTGGATATAAGGGGAACAAAGATCAGAGAGGTACCAGAATGTGTGAGACATTTAACATCTTTGGAATTCCTCGGCACAGAACTTGAGGGAGATGTGCCGGTGTGGATAGGAGAGTTGCAATGCCTTGATATTTTCACTGCTTGTGATGCAATCTGGGATAATGCCACGGTGGTGCCTATGCCGCGTCTACGGAGGGTGGAGGGCATTGGCATAAACATTAAGAGTGGTGGAAAGAAGAGCAGCAACAGTAGCCGTGGCAATAATAATAATAATAATGATAATAATAAGCCGGAATTGTGGTCATGGGATTCTTTTTCTTCTCAATTGACACACCTTGAGGAGGTTCGCCTTCATGTTGAGGAATTTGAGGACGGTGAAACCCCGCCGTGCACTCTCCGGGATTTATATTTAGAAGCAGCAAAAAGAGGAGGAGGAAGAGAGGAAGAAGAAGAAGCAGTGAGAGAGGGAGGAATGATAATGAGTATGCCAGATGAATGGCTTCTGCACCTTAATAACCTCCAACACCTGTGGCTATGGGGCATAAACTTTCCCAGTGCCCCACCACCTCAGTATGTGGGCCATAGCCCCCTTTGCTCTCTTATCCTATCCTTTGTAGAGTGCGATGAATACAGCGGCACGATTAGTCATCTTCCTCACCTCAAGGAATTGACAATCATGAGCAACCACAGGTGCAAGAATCTGCCTGCAGAGTTCGGAAGAAGAGGGGCATTTCCCAGTCTCACCACTCTTCACATCCAATTGCTGAGGGAGTTGCGGACACTGCCCAAGTTGGAGAGTGGAGCCATGCCACGTTTGTCAGATTTCGAATTAAAATATTGCATGAAATTGGAGGAATTAAATGATGGTTGGAGCGCACGCTGCCAAAGACGGGTGGGTGTCATATTTCTGGAATTAAGGATGATTTGCGGGAAGAGTTGAATGCGGCATACAGAGACAGTAAAGTAAACCAACAAGCTATCTTTAATGTCACTTTTTAAGCTATTTGTTTCTCGCAAAATTTCCGTGTGTTTTATATATATGCATTTTATATTCGGCATTTGTGGTTTGCATAAACTTCAAGTTTCAGTTGGAATTGATTTTATGCATTTTGACGAACATTCTATCTGCATTAAATTTTGTTACACAAAGTTTATTTGTTATGGTATATGGTTTCTAAACAAATACAATGTTAATCCTAATTAGAACTATTTAGTAAGTATATATTATTAGAGTGTAATAATTGGATCTACTTAATCAAAGTATTAAATATGATGTAATTAAATAATAGATAAAGTGCTTGTTTCCCAATTTCAAGACCTAGGTTAGGTTTTCACTCATCTACCAACCCTCTTTAGACTTGCTTAATAGGATGACCACTAATACAACAGATGATACTCCATCTATTAAATAACATGTTAAACATTTCAAAAAATAAAACATAAAAAAAACACATGACCAACAAAAGTAGTTAAATATAACAATGGATTAGACAACAAAGCCAATGGGTATGCTAAGATGTACCACCTAAATACACTAATTGAATATAATTAAGAAATATATCAATACAAATTTTCATCTTAACATAAAGTTTAATTCATTAACAAATAAACACTAGACGTAGTTCGTTATAGAAAAAACAAATTATTATCTATATTACTGATCAAGACTTATTGCACAAAATAACTACCACTAATAACCCTCCAAATTATCATTGCAATGTTGAGATATTTTTCTACCAAACTGATTTTTGTTTCAATAAAGATGTTTATTACATGCTATTTCAAAGATTTGCATTCATGCAAAAGAAGGGTAAGAACGAGACTATTATTTAAGAGGACATCAAAGGTGAGCTTTTTGTTTGGGGACACAAATAAAAGCATACTCCAACAGAGGATATGATCATAGTTCCAAAAATTGAATGCAATGCAAAAATGAAGTGTGTGGAATACCTACAAACCAAATGGACAATAATTGATAAAATCATATAAAGTCAAAGATGCAATATTGTACCTACGATATTGTAGCTCTTCCTGTGTTATTGTAGATACGATGTAGGTCCTAGTCTTCACTATAAATACCAACCCACTGTTGTATCAAACAAATAACTTTGGTTCAACACTTAGGTAGATTTTTGCAGTTTATTTTCTTGATTTTACACTTAGCAATATAGTGAATGCCCGCAGAGTGGTGTTAAGCAATTGTATGGAATTTGTATTCGAATGAACTATTCTTAGGCACAGTTCATGACCAAAAATAAAAATTAAGACTGTTTTTCACCATTGCAGTATTCTACTTAGTTTACTTTACTTTTACCTAGTTCATGTTTCTTACTTAGTGATGAGTGGCGAGGTACCCCTACACTCAACCATATGAAACGAGCGTAGCACGCGCGATCCGATCGAACTCCACAGACTAAATGCCTAAACGCCGTAAGGAACACTTGGGGTTAATTAATCGTTGTCTTCCCAGACTTACTTGTTGTTGTCACGGTGTATGGTTAAGTAAGTCCGAGGTATATGATTTTTTTGGTATTTTCTGTTTTATCTCCTATGCTAAGAGGTAAAGGGTTGAGAGACTAAAACTAATTCTAACTACGACACTAAGTCCTAGCGCTAGCATCCGTTCCCACTTGCCGTACACACCCTGAACTGTGCAATTATGGCTACTAAACGCTAATTGTTACTTACCACACGTAACGCACGTGCTCGAAGCGGTCGTACTGAGGCACCTAACTAATCTAAGTGTGACAAGCAGCCGATTCCTTGACTAGCCGTACACATCCGTAGATGCTCGTAATCAAGTCGTACTTGTCCCACGTTCTAGGAGGTAAGGGTGAGAGAATCTAATTGCGATGAGTAGCCGATTCCTTGGCTAGCCGTACAC